>PVIC010012446.1:0-39900 GCA_004025085.1 Thryonomys swinderianus
TGCAGTGAGGGCAGGAAGAGACCGACATTCAAATGCAGCTTCCACTGAACGCTTCTTGCTCTGTGCCCCGTGAGATCAGAAAAGGCATAAGTCAAACTACGAAGGCAAGGACTGCCTATGTCTATTTTATGAACATAATTATGCTAAATTATTATAATTTATGGAGAAAATCTAAAATCAGCTCCCCTAGGCCCTTTGATGTATTCACATGTCTGTACACCTCTGTCCAACCCTCTTCCAGATAAATAGGTTACAAATACCTGCTTTAAAAATTATCATAAATCCTTATTTTGTGCCCTGCTGACATTTCAATTTCAAAGTTAACAGCCTATGCATTGAATTTTTCAACCTTTTCAATTATTTACATTGTCCTGAATGTCAAATAGTCTCACCACCTTTCAGGCCACGATGCAACCAGTAGTGCCCACGTCGTGTTTCAACCCTAATTATTATCCACATATGGGGCCGGTGCGCCGGCCACAGGCCACGCAGAGAAGACGCAAAGCCCCCAGCAGGAAAAGGCAGCGCCGGAGCTCGCCGGCCACGGCCTCCTGACCGTCTGCCAAGCGCGGGCTGGGCTGGCACCTCTGGGCCCACTGGGTGACCGGTGACAAACGGAAGCGTGCTTGGCTCGTAGTTCCCGAAGCTGGGGCCTGCTGGAGCAAGGGCACTGGGCCGGTGGGATGTCCTTGCTGCGTCCTCCGTGGCAGAAAGTGCCACCTGGGGAGAGAGGGAACGAAAGGAAAAACTCATTTCCACAACAGCTCGTCCCGCACAAGGACCCCGCACCGCAGACGGCCCCCAGCACTGACGTGAGGACCTGTGCTCCAGCCTTCAGCGGGTGCCCGAGTGCTGCCCAGCCTCCCGCAGGAGGAGGGGAGCGCGTTCCCAAGCCGCCCCAGCCCGGCCCGTCACTGGGACGGCAGCCTGTCCCGGGCACAGGCTCACAGCCGTCACGAGAGGCCTGCGAAGGACGTGTAGACAGCCTCGAAGTGCGTGGCCTCGCCCCGACTCAGAAGCCAGACCTGGGCGCCGAAGGCGAGGGTGCACGGGCCGGTCCTGCAGTGGCGGCGCCACTGTCCCTGTGAAGAGGCCGCCGTGCTCTGCTCCTCTGAGCAGCCGGCCGCGCGGGCCGTGACTCACCTGGGCCTGTCGCCGTCCTGACCTTGCAGTCTCTGACCTTGCCGCTCACCCTTCTCCGCCCCCGGCTGGACTCTGGAGCCCCCGGCAAGCCTGGCACGGGTGACAGAGGACCCCTGGCTCTCCGGAGGCTGCGGGGGCTCAGGAGGCCTCGGCCCTTGTGGGAGCACACGCTGGTGACCACGGGAACTCTGGTTACAGAGGGTTTGCAGGAGGTGCCCGCGGCCCCCGAGAGCCTCCGGCGCCCGGCCTGCCCAGCCTGACCTTAGTCCTCCCAGGGCAGATCCTCCCAACCCCCGTCCTCCCTCCTGTGACCGGCCAGGGCTTCGTGTCAGCCCTGTGCACGGCACTCGGGCTCATTTCAGCAGCAGGTGCCTAAGACTCGGGCAGTTCCAGGGAAGATAGCCACACAGAAGGGCATCCAGACCCCGCTGTGCCAGTGGCCCGGCGGCCGGCTCTGGTCAGCAGGTGTCGTTTGGGTCTGGTCTCCCTGCCTAGAGCCACGTAGCCCAGAAAGACCTGAGGGAACTTCAGGAAAAGAAGCCCCAGAAGAGCTATCACTCGGAAGAGTCCCGCCCGGCTTCCTCCAGGCCCAGGGTGCGGGTGCAGACGGAGCCTTGGTTCGGCAGACACAGCACGTTTCCTCCTGTGGAGGGCCCGCACTGGCAGGATGTTATGGGCATCACGGCACCACAATCGAGGAGCGTCAACACCCTGGTGCCCGGGGAAGATGGGGTGCCAGGCACGGGCTGCTAAGTCCATTGGAGAAACTTGCCTCTGTGTGGGGGTGTCAAATGCCCCAGCCCAGGTGCAGGGAGGGGAGGCAGCCTGTGGGGACGGAAAGGAGCCTGCAGTACCCATGGAGCACCCGGGACCCTCCCCAGGAGGCAGGCCGCTCTGTTCTGGGTGGCTGTGCCCTCAGCACCGTGGCCCCCAGGACACTGCAGGAAGGCTGCCCACGCTGGTGTACAGCCTAGCACTCCTGCACAGCGGCAAATCCGCACCCCTCACCCCGATCGGCTGCTGGCTGGCCTGACCTCCAGTGCCACAATACCAGCCTCTGGGCACATTCTCCTTGCCCAGCTGCACAGGGGCGATTGACCCACGCATGCTCCAGGGCAGTACGATCTTAGTTTCCCTCAGTGTGTAGTTTCTCAGAGACACAGAGAGAGGCCCTGAGCCAGGTCGACCCTAGTCTGCACCACCTCTAAAGGTCTCTGAAGCCAGCCTTACGGGCCGGATACCTGGCTTTGTGTTTATGCTCCCTTGTGCTGTTTTGTACACCGGCTGAAGTCACAGTACCACTATACACACACTCCCACATTTCTTTTTCTTCCTGGTGGTATTGAGGATCAAACTCTGGCCCTTGTGTTTGCAAGGCAGGCACAGTGCCACTAAGCTAAATCCCCAGCCCTACAAATTCCTGCATTATAACAGTGCCCTACACACGTGTGCTGCGGCACACAGAGAGAGGTCCGTGAGCACTCACAGCCTCGGGCAGGAGGACCCGGCACCCGCACACCCAGTTTTCGCCTCTCTGGGCGCCTCCGCTCCATGGCCAGCCGTGATACAGTCTGGGTAGGGGGGGCTGGACACCCACTTCCGGCTGCCTGAGGTCCCCCACTCCCGGCACGGCTGGGGAGGCGGCGTGTGGCTTGCTGGCTCCAGGGGTCGATGCTTCTCTGCGACCACACGAAGCACCCGATTCTTAGCTGTCACAAGTCCACGCGAAAATCGACTGCGAGGCCTGCAGAGTGAAGGCGCCGGCCTCGCTGGGGCCAGAGTGAGGCTGTCTCTGCCTTTGAGGGGCTCGTGCGGACAGGAAGGGGCGGAGAGGAGAGGACTGCTGGCCAGTGAGGCGACGGACACGCGGGCCGGCGCCCGGGAGGCCTCCCTCCGCGCCCCAAAGCTGCTGGGGGACGCCCCACCCTCCGCACCACCACGGAGCTCACGGACCCACCGGGGTGCTGCTCTGTGAGGCCGGGGTGCGCCTGTCCCGTCTCACAGCAAACCCCCCACCTTTCTCGCACGAGCGTCTCAGAGCCAGGGCACGCGGCTGGGGCAGGGCCAACCGCCACCCGGGCACCTTTGCCTTCTCCTGGGCACCATCTCCCGCAGACACAAGAGGGCGCTGCAGCCCCGCACATCGTCTTCGTCCTCGAAGCGGAGCCGCCGGTTCCGGGCCCGGGGCTCCCCCACACCTGATAGGGCTGCGTCGGCCTTGCGGGGGCTCGAGGCGATGAGCCCTAACCGGGGAAGACGCTGGGATGCCCAGTGTGGGACGGACACCAGCCTGGATGCCAGAGGCTCACGAGCGAGTAGAGCGGAGCCGCACCCATCTGGGAACTGAGGCGGAGGGCAGAGCCCGCCCAGACCTCCCGCCCAGGTCGCTGTCTGCTCCCCGCGGAGGCTGCCGGCCGCGAGGCTCGGATCCCAGGAGACGGCGCCGGTGGGCAGGAAAGGGCTGGGCGGAGGAAAGGGAGGCCGGGGCCCCAGGGAGGAGCGACTTCCGCGGCCTCCTCCACCTGGGCCGCCAACTTCGAATGGTCGCGGCGCCTGCCTCGCGGGCCCGTGGCCCCGTTTCCGTTCTGTATTTGCAGCAGAACACGGGAGCGGGCCCGGGGGCGGAGGCACTGCCGGGGCTGCCGCTGACCCGGCTGTGTCGGGGTGGGGGTGGGCGGAGATCGAATCGATGGCGGCGAATGCGGCACAGGTGGCACCCGTGGAAGTGGGGAGGCTGGTATTGTGGCACTCGAGGGCAAGTGGCAGTGAGGCTGGCGAGGGGGGCGCAGGCGGTGGTGGTGCCGCTGATGACTGGGACGACACTGACGGCGCTGTGGCAGCCGCTGTCTCTGCACAGGCTCTAACTCGGGCCTCGGAGGCGGGGCCCGAGCTCCTCTCCTGCCCCGCGCGGTGCAGACGCGCCCTCTTCTGGTGACTGGCAGCAGCGCTACTGAGCCATCCACTGACAACGGCTCATGAGCTCCAGACTAAAATGACCCGCGTTTCTCAGGAAAGTGGACAGAAGAGCTTACAGTTATGCTGCTCTTACGACGGCAAGAACGTCATGTTCGCTCCGTGTTCCCGTCCACACGGGAAGCCGTGAGGCTCCGGGGCCAGGGCCGCACCTTTGTCAGCAGCAGGCCCAGAGCCCGGAGCCTCAGCCGGTCCTGAGCCGTCTGCTCTGCTCCCACCGGGCCATGGTGTCCGGTCTGTGAGAAGCAGAGTGGACTCTGTCCTGGACAGCAGCCGTCGCTGTCTTTGCCCCGGGACTGAAGGGGCCTCTTCCCTGTTTGCCCCTTGGAGCCAGCGTCAGGGTCTAGGAAGCTTCCGGGTCGCGCTGCCCCAGGGCACAGCCCGAGACACCTGCTCTGACAGCGTCCTGGCTTGGGAATGTCGTAAAATTCGGCCTAAGTGGAATACAGGCATGGTGATTTATAGAGGGAAAGGAGGATAAGGACCACTTACGCTTGTAGGGCCAGGCCACGCTGTGGGTGTGGGACTGTGAGCCTTCAAAGCCTAGAGATGTGGCCCCAGGGCTTCGCCATGCGACCTCACTGGGGACAGGCGCTCGCAGGCATGACTGAAGTAAGCCCGGGCAAGCAGGAGGAGGCGGCTCTGCCACCCGTCAGAGGAGAGACACAGACCCACGGAGAGGGGAGCGTGAGCGGTGCAGGGCGGTCTTGGACAGGACCTGGCCCCCGCCGGGGGCTCTGCTGGCCCGGGCTGGCTGGAGGGCGGCATGCGATGCGTGGCTGTGGTCGGAGGGCAGGCCCCGAGGCTCAGAGACCCTGACAGCGCTCCCTCTGCCACCCTGTTTGCCCAGCCCAGGGAGGCTCTGCTGCGGCTGGAGCTTGAGAACCAGCCTTCAAGGCTGTGCAGAGCCCCGTTTCCCTGCTTTCCAGATGGACTTTTCCCATTTCAATTTTTCTGAAATCAGAATGCGCCCTGGAGTCTCCGTGAAACCATCTCAAGTCCACGGTCCCTCCTGCCATGGGTGGGGTCCTGAAACCAGGCCTCCCACACGCCTGCCAGGCAGCCGGTGGTGGCGCTCTCTGTGTCCCAGCACTGGGCAGCTTCCTACGCCTTCCAGAATGTTCCAGAGCCGCAGCTCCCTCCGATGCGCGGCGGAGGCCAGGCCGGTCCCTGATGGCTCTTTGACGGTCGCTGCCGAGCGCTCCGCCTCCGCCTATGGTGTCGCCTGTGGTGTCACGAGCTGCGCGTGGCTGCCGCGGCTTCCTCACCCGCGAGGGGCCCCCGGAGCACCCCGCCTGCACGCAAGCCCGCCCCTGACGCCGCCGCTGCGTGTGAGGAGCCGGCGCTCAGGAGAGAACAGCTGTTGGGTCACATTCTAACAACACGGTTATTAGAGCAGATTAATTAAAATTGTCACTCGCGTGGCTGTTCAAGTTCTGCCCCCGCTTCCTCTCCACAGAGCACTCACGTGTGTGTTCTCAGCACCGCGTGGTGTTACACATCATCAGGGTCACTGAAATTACGCCTCATCGCTCACTGGCATGACAAGAAACCAGGGGGAAATTAGGAAGAGGTTTTACTTTAACAACCAAAAAATTCCAAGGATGAATTTAAGGATACGCTCCGGGCCGGTGGGGCACATCTGCGCACAGGACGCACACACATACGCAAGTCATGCACGTGTGCAGACACACACGTGCACCCACATACAGAAGCCACACAAATGCATATATTCACATAGGTGCGTGTGCACACAGTCATGTGTGCAGAAGCACATACTATATACATACCCACGTGCGCACACATGCACACACACAATTTACACAGCATCCGTAGGCGTGTGGTTGCTCATTTCTTTCCTTTCTCTTCCCGGTATTGGCGGTGTTTTTCTAGAACCAAAAACCCACCTTTCCCCTCACCGCATACACTCCGTTCCATTCCAAAGCCCAGAAGAATTTTACAATCACGCCCTTCCAAGAGCACTCAGATTTTTAAAATTATTTTAATTTTTAAATTCCTTTAACTTATTTAAAGGAAATACAGCGTCAGGGCCCTGGGCTCGCAGGGGTGGGGTTCCGTCTGCGCGGGCCGGGTCACGAGGGCGCGCAGGTCTCCAGCGAGAGGCGGCCGCAGGGATCCGTGCTCCCGACGGCGCTGGTCCGCGCCAAAGGCGGAAGCCACTCTCGTCCAAATGTTTGCAACTTGTTCTCAGGCTCGGAGCCGCTCCGGAGGGCGACTTCCTGGGAAGCTCGGTGTGGAAACTGGCTGCTCAGGAGACTTTCAGGCTGACGCTGAAGATCTCCGAGCCGGCTCCGGTGCCTTGTTTTACACATTAAAGAGCGTGCGAGCAAAGGGGCTGGGTCATAAGACCCGTCTGCTTGACGGGAGCAGCTCCCCTGTGCAGGAGCCTGCACACAGCCGCACGGGCTCTGGGTGACTGAGGAAGAGGCTGGGGACCCTCACACCCCAGGATTCCTGCCTCCGAGACTAAGAGTTTGATGGGGCAGAGGAGACAGAAGGCGCCAAGCAGGACGTGGGCTGCTCAAGGCCCTGGCCCGGCCCGTTAGATGCAGAGGCAGGAGAGGAAGTGGCAGGCCTGAGTATCAGGGCGCCGGTGCCTTGAGGGGCGGAGCTCGTCCTGGTAAGCGGCCCCCCCGGAGACAGCTCGCAAAGTAAGGAGCCCAGTCTGAGCACGCCGCTGGGCCCAGAGGAGGCTGGCACCGCAGGGATGCCATCCACGTGGGGGCTGGGGGCCTGAGGAGCCAGACCGCAGTCCTGCTGACCGGGCCTCCTGTAGTGGTCTCCAGGGGTCGTGGCTTCTATCCTGAGGGGTCCTTCCCGTTTCGCTGGTGTGACCGTTGGCCTCACGAGCCTGGGAGCAGACGTGCGTGCGTGGACGTGAGAACCCCGTGAGACAGTGGTGACAGAGATTAGCAGTGGTGGCTGCACCCTGACATCTAGCGGGCATGGTGTGTCTGGAGCATCTGTGTGAGTTGTCACTTAGAGTTCAGAACATGTGCCGTGGCCTTTCTCCCACCTCGCAGTACGGAAGCTGAGGGCCAGCATTAAAGTGCTTGGCCCAGGTCTGCTGAGCTCACCACCAACTTTAGGGTAAAGAAACACACATCCTCATATAGCCATAGGGAGAAGCTGGCGTCAGCAGGTAGCAGATGGCATCTCCAGGCCATTTGGCATACATGTTGACAACACCATTCCTGTTCTGTGCCTCAGTTTATCCATATGAAAAATGGGAGTGCAGTGATTTCACGGGGTTACTTTAAGGAACAAGTGTATTCACGCGTGTAAGTTGCACGGGACAATGTGCAGCACACTATAATAGGGCACGATTGACAACAGTCATCGCTGTCACGATTTCTGCACCCGCAGCAAGGGGGTGGGCACTGCGGAGAAGGAGGGCAGGGTGTCCTGCGGGGTGTCCTCGCGAGAGACGCTTCTGCTACCCCGTGGCAGCACGTGCCGGGAAGATCAGCTCCTACTTCACGCCAAGGCTGAATCTCATCCGAAAGGAGCAGAGGAGATGCCAAGGGACCGCAGCAGAGGCCCGCAGTCTTGTGGGCAGGAGCAGTGGGCACCCAGTCCCTGACCGTGGAGGGGGCCCTGACCTGGGGCTGGCCTACCCACCACGCCATCCTGTGAGCTCCTCAGGGCCAGGCAGCTGCCCTCAGGACACAGGGCAGCCCGCCATGGCGAGGGGGTCACAGTATCGCGAGATCTGCTGCTCGCCGGGCGTGGGGAGGAGGACTGCAGACGGAGGTGACCGAGGGGCCAAGATCGAGCATGCGCAGCTGCCACCGGCCCGCGAGGCCTCTGCCGGCCCAGACACACCCATCCTGGGCGCGCTCTGAAGCCCCGAGCGCCGGGCGGAGCCCCGCGGACCGTGCTCGGGCAGTAGCCAGCGGAGCCTGGCACCCTCCCCGTCCTAGTTGGGCACCCCAGGCCGCGTCGTCCCCTCAGATCCCGGGGCCAGCACGGCTCACCCCAGTGAGGACGCGACGGGAGGCCGTGGGGCGTGTTCTCATGAGATGATCTTGTCTCCGAGACACTCAAAATACACGGCCCTGGCCCGACACCTGCTCGGTTTCCAGCGGAGTTCCCCAGCGGAGTTCCCCGCACGCCACGCTCACAGTGCCCGTCCTGCCCGCTGGCGCCACCTTCGCTCCTTCGGAAAAGCCAGGCGGCCTCTGCGGTGAGCGAGAGGAGCAGCGGAGGGAGCGGTCTGTCCGCCTGTGTGCGGCCGTCGGCGGCCACTGACTGCCCGCGGGTCTCGGGGGCTGCCCCTCGGGGACGCAAGTTCCTAACAGACCCTAAGTTCCCAGGAGCGCGGAAGACCTAACGATGTAACTCGGGCAGATGCGAGTGGAGCTTCCTCAAGCCGTGTCCTCGCAGAGCTTTGGGGTCGCGGGCGGCTGGGACGCGGGAGCTGCACCCGGGGCCTCGCGCTGCAGCCACAGGCCGAGGCCCACAGAACCACAGCCGGCCAGCCCTGTGTCGTTTGCCCACACGCTAAGCTCCTTCCTTCCGCTTGGAGTTTCCGGATTTCCGTGCAACAGCTGAGCACATCACTCAGGCTGGAGGGCACCGCGTTCCTAACGGCAGGAGCTTCGGGGAACGCGCCCCGCCGGAGGTATGGACCGAATTCAGGAGCACGCAGCCCCTGTCTTTTGTCTTCATGGGCCCTGGGGAGCTTCCCTTCCGAAAACGCCCCCGCCATCCCTGAGCAAGAGGCCGCCGTGACGCCAGGAGACGTGTCCAGACCCAGCACCTCTGCCGAACGGCTGAGTGCGCTCACTGCTGCCTGGAAACAGAATCCCGTCTAGTTCCCTGGACACCAAGTGGGTCTGAAGTAAAACTCAGGGCCGTGCGCGTGGGGCAGAGTGCTAAATCCCAGGGTTGATGTCAGTGATGACAACTTTTCCGAATCAAACAGCAGCGAGAGCGTCTGTGGCACCGACTAGGAAACACTATCTTCGGAACAAATATTTTAATTATCCGCAGTCATCCTGCTAACCCCACTGAGTCGCTGTTTATTAGCATGATAATATCGCCGCGATGTATACACTTTAGGTCTCGGCCATCCATAATGCATGAGCTGGCGAATAAAGAGATCTGGAGTCTGTGCAGGGCGGGCATGGCCAATTATCTCGCCCGGCCAGAGGCGCCTCCCCGCCAGCATTCAGCTGCCCTTCAAAGGGACAGGAGAGGTCACGGCCATGTCGAGTGGAGGCCGCAGGCCTGTTCACCCACGCGGGGCCCCGCCGAGGGTGGGAAGGACGCGGGTGCAAGGCAGGAGGATGAGCCTCCTCTCTGAATCTTCCTAACCGATTCGGATGACGTTTTCCTTTTCCAGTTTTGGGCCCTTTGAATCACTTCGTTTCCATTAGGAATGGTCCTGTGTCTCCATCCAGCCAAGCAGGTCTCAGCGAACAGTGAATGGAGCTGGAAACCAGGCACAAAAATAAATATTTCAACGCCCCCTGCCCACAGAGGGCACCTTCGGTGCTGATCACAGCTTCACTTGTTTTCCCGGCTTAGCCTCCCTTCCAGGGACAATCCCGCTAGCTGTCAGCTAGCGAACTGGAGCCACCACTAACCGAAGCTTCGAGGCCACAGGTCTCTGCAAGCAAAGACTGCACAGGGGTAACGTGTCCTTGTTGTCAGTGGCCACGTGGTCCCGGAACGTGCGTGGATGTTTGTGCCCTTGTCTGACGGTTCTCAGAAGGATTGGAGAAATACTAGGCTGGGCAAAGAGAAGTGTGGGAACACGCCCCGTGTGCACGTGTGTGCACGAGGGCTTGCCCTTGTGTGTGAAGGAGTATGTGTGTGAGTGTGAGCATACAGTCAGACTGGCCCCCGGCAGGGGCAGGCCAGTGGGCAGCACGCCCCGTGTCCTAAGCCTAGACCGGCACGGGGTGTGCCGGAGGGACTGGTCCAAGGGCAGGTGCCTGCACACTCCCGTGTGCCTGCGTGGCCCGCTCAGGGCGTGTGTGTGCCGCCGGCCACTGCTCACATGCTGTCCACAGGCTGAGAGGACAGCTCTCCCACAGGCACGAAGCCCGGCACCAGAGGGGCCACACATGCTGTGCGGGCTTGGCCCGAACTGCTGCTGCTTCCACTGAAGTGGACCTCAGGAATCTGCCTTCTGCCCTTGAGATCCCGGGAGTCACTCCCTGGACCCTCGAGGCAGCGGGCACAGGGCTCCAGGCTCCTAACGGCTGGCTGGTCCACAGCAGCCAAGGCAGGTGTGGAATTCTGGCAACTGCCCTGAGCCTGGGGTGTCAAGGATGGTGTGTGTGTGTGTGTGTGTGTGTGTGTGTGTGTGTGTGTGTGTGTTCCCGATGGACTCCCAGCTCCCTGGTGCCATTTTTCCTGGGCCTGGCACTGAGGCTTGCACACACTGGAACCTGGAACTGCAGTAGGTACTTGCTGTGTGCAAAGTGTAACGAAAGTGCACAGTGGAGACGTCAGCACGGCCGCCGAGCACAGCCTGCCACAGTTCTAGCCACGAAGGTCTCCAGGCCAGACTGAGCATGGCCGAGGGCAGAGCTTCCCTTCCACAAGATGGGTCTTAGCTAAAGATAAATTGGGTTTTGGCTGTTGGTGTACAGGGCAGTTCAGAATAAGAAAATTTAAATGCGTATTGAAAATGTCAGTGAAAACACCCTCCTGTGCCTCATGAGTAACAGCATTCTCAATTGCTTAATGCAAGCATGGGATGCTCCCCTTTGCACATCACAGGCTCCCTGAAGTCTTGTCATGCTATGAATGGGCTCACCATGCTTCGTGGAGAGATCCCAGGTAGACACTAGCACGGGACTGTCAAATGATCGCGTATTCCTTATGTCTGATTCCAATTTGGAATTTTTCCACTTGTTCTTTTTTTTTTTTTTTTAAGACAGGATCTCGCTTTGTAGTTCAGGCTGGCCCCGAGCTCACTATGGTGTCCAGGCAAGCCTCGAACTCAGCAATCTTCCTGAGTGCTGGGATGACAGGCGTGAGCCACCATGCCCAGCATTGTGGTGTGTGGTACTGATTGCTGGTGGTTGTGAGTCACCACACCCCACGTTGTGGTATGTGGTACCGGGGATTGAACTCGGGACTTTGCACTTGCCAGGCAGATGTCAGAACCACTGAGCTAAATCCCCAGCCCTACTTGTTGTTTTGTTTCTTAAAGGAAAATTCATTTTAGCCAGGCATGATGATTCATGCCCATAATCCCAGCACTCAGGAGGCAGAGGCAGGAGGATTGTCGTGAGTTTGAGGCCAACCTGGGCTACCCATTAAGTTCAGGGCCAGCCTGAGCTACAAAGTGAGACCCTGTCTCAAACAACTGAGAGAAAAGAAAAAAGAAAAGAAAATTCATTTTGATTTTGGTGTTTTCAGAAGTTAACTGCCAATTTTCAGGTGCCTAACCAGCGCAGGAAATTGGTGGGCGTACTGTGATCTCACGGAGAGAGCTGGACGCCTGGGACCACACCAGTCAGAGACCAGGGTGCCTGCCACCCGGAGGGCCCAGCCCCGTCTCGGGGCAGGAGTCAGACGGGCTGGGACATGGTGGCCTTGCTGTGCAGCGTCACTGGCGGTGCAGCTCAGCAGCCTGAGAGGCCTGCGGGGGCCGCTGGGGTCACCGTGACGGCGGCTCTGCCTCCGCGTGGTTCCCAGGCAGAGGAGCACTGTCAGAACCTGCGGGCGAGTCGGCCGTCCCTGGCACTTGGGAGGTATCAAGAGCTCCCTACATGTGGCAGAGAAGACGGTGCCTGAATTATTAAAGCCAGCGCACAGAGGACAGCCTCGAGAGACCTCTCCTCAGGCTAATGTAAAGTTCCCACCTTGACGTGTCAGGGCCAGGACGGGCCCAGAAGGTCACTCGCTCATTAACCATTAATCTGCTCTGCAAACATTCTGGCTCAGCACCCGATGCCCGGCTCAGGCTAGGCGGAGGGGTGAGGGGTGGTCCTGGCCAAAGATTTCGGTGCCGATCTGGATTTCCGTCCGGCAGGCTGGGGCAGGAAGAGTTAGGATTTCACAATTACAGTTCCCACACTGTGAGTGCCACCGCCCGGGCAGCCCGCGCTCTTTAGGCACGCGAGAGATCTCTGCAGCCGGGCAGTGCAAAGCGAGGTCGTCACATGCAGGAAGAGCTTTCCAACTTCATTCAAAATCTTTTAAATGCTTAAAAATATTTGCCCCTTAAACACACGTTTAATCTAGACCTTCACCCTCTGTGAGCTAGAGGGCAAGTGGACACAAAGTTTCTGCCTCAGGTGGCCAGCCGTGTCACTGCCCTTGGCCCCGTGGAGCCCATGCCCACTGCCACAGGGCCTGCAGCCTCGCCGGGCACAGACCAGCTCAGAGGGCGTTTGCAGCACTGTTCATGGTAGAAAGGAGCAAACAGGAAGCCGGTGGACTCGTCCACGGGGAACAGACTAGAAGATCGCAGCGCATCGGCCGGCCCACCCACATGGTGAAGCTGTTCATTGTCAGTGTGTTCACATGCCGTGTGTGTCCGCGTGTTCAGTGTTGTGTGTGTCCGTGGCTCACGTGCTGTGTGTGCCAGTGTGTTCACATGCTGTGTGCATCCGTGTGTTCACATGCTGTGTGTGTCCATGTATTCACATGCTGTGTGTCCATGTGTTCATGTGCTATGTGTCCATGTGTTCACAAGGTGTGTGTGTCAGTGTGTTCATGCGCTATATGTCTGTGTGTTCATGTGCTGTGTGTGTCTGTGTGCTCACGTGCTGTGTGTCCCTGTGTTCACGAGGTGTGTGTCAGTGTGTTCATGTGTTGTGTGTCCATGTGTTCACAAGGTGTGTGTGTGTCTGTGTGTTCACATGCTGTGTGTGTCCGTGTGTTCACGTGCTGTGGGTCAGTATTTTCACATGCTGTGCGTGTCAGTGTGTTCATGTGCTGTGTGTCCATGTGTTCACATGCTGTGTGTGTCCACGTGCTCACGTGCTGTGTGTGTCCACGTGCTCATGTGCTGTGTGTGTCCATGTGCTCATGTGCTGTGTGTGTCCGTGTATTCATGTGCTGTGTGTCGTGCTCTTCAGTACTCGGCAGCCCGGTGCAGCTGCCGACCTCGCCTTGCACGCGCGTCTGTAAGTGTCCGCCAGCTGTGCCTGTGTGGGGGCTGTGGGCCCTGTGTGAGCGTCCACACCCCCTCATGCGCTCTCCTGCGACGCAGAGCCGACGCGTCACCGTACCGGCTGTGTGAACGCGCTCCGTGCACACCCGCGCGGACCCCGAGATGAGCCCCAGAGGGGACCTCGTGGTCGCGCCGCCTGCTCCTGCGGTGTCGGACGGTGCGCGCTGACGTGTATTATGGCGGATTCGCTTTCTTAGCACCTGTCAGCTAAGACACGTTGTCACTAGCGAGAGGCACGTGCCGCTAGACACAGCTCCTGAGCTCTCTCCTTCCTTCTGGCTGAAGCGTGAACCCTAACGCAGGGCCCCCCAGCACCCGCCAGCCCCCGAGCCCTGGGCCAGCGCTCCCTCTGCGGGGTGCACGCCTTCTGCCTTCTGGGGCTGGGGCCACGCCACACCTGCCCCTCTGCCGAGCTTCTCTCACGCCATGTAACGTCCTGCGGTCTGGCTCCTGCGTCCGAGGACGGACCCCGCTTTTCACGGTGAGCAGAGCCCCACCGCGTGGCACCCCACGGTCTCTCCCGCTCACCCAGCGGCGGTCCCACGGGGCGGCCCATCTCCCGGCACACTCTTCGGGGGCGGGTCCCGTCTCCGTGCTCGGAGCATCGTCCACACCCCTCCCCGCCGAGGCCGCGGGACTGGGCTCCTCGCCACGCTCCCCCCCCCGCCCCCACGCCCACCTGTCCGCGTCCTTTCCTCAGGCTCTGCTCCAACACACGTGCGCCGAGATCCATGCGCGGTTTCGGTCTGTACTTCCCTAATTCGTGGTGGGAGCACTTTCCACACCCCTGTTGCGTGTTCTGTATCGACGGTCACCAGAGCTTATTCGGGTCCCTCGCCGGTTCCCCACCGCGGTCGTCTTCCTAAAGTCGGGTTCCTGATGTGTTTTGACCTTGACCCACCCGGGGTGTGGTTTGCAGTCTCTTCTTCCGTCCTGATGCCGTCTCTTCACCCTGCCGCTTGTTTCCCGGACTGTGCAGAAGCACTGAAGTTTACTGTCCACCCTGTTTATTGTTTTGTTCTTTTGTTGCCTGTGCTTTCAGGTCTACATATATATTTTTTTTTTTGAGACAGGGTCTCGCTTTGTAGTTCAGGCTGGCCCTGAGCTCACTATGTAGTCCAGGCAAGCCTCGAACTCAGCAATCCTCCTGCCTCTGCCTCCCGAGTGCTGGGATTACAGGCGTGAGCCACCACGCCCGGCACTGTGGTATGCGGTGTTGATTGTTGGTGGGCGTGTCTCCACGCCCAGCATTATATGTGGTTACTGGGGATCGAACTCAGGTCCTTGCGCTTGTGAGGCAGGCGCTGGAACCACTGAGCTAACCTTCCGGCCCATCAGGTCTACATATTTTTAAAAATCCTTCCACAATCAATGCCTTGAAGCTTTCCCCTGGGCTTTCTTCTAGTAGTTTTACAGAGATTAGAGAAAGACACACCAATCATCCCCCGTCCATCACCTACCTTTCATTTTTCAAAACAACAACCAGAGCAGGTGGAGTTTGCCACTGAGATTAGGTAAAGCTTGCAGGTGTACATGCGGTATTTTTACATATTTTCTCCCGTACCTGTGAAATCGTGTCTGTGTGTAGTAAATAGGCCGCCTACCCGCAGATAAGCATGTCAGGGTGCTCCAGGGCCGTGTGGAGCACCCTGGGAAGCAGGGAGAGGAGACACGCGGGACGTGCCACGCCATCTCTCTCTTCAGTGTCTGAGCGACTCTGGAAGCATCTTTGAAGTTCCCGAGTTAAGAACGCCCAGGCTCCCAGCCAGGCTCAGCGACTGTCTTCCCGTGTGGAAGACAGGAGTCTAAATCTCCCCAAATCCTGTGTTTTCTCTTCTTTAGAAACTGCGGGACTGCTGTGAAGATCAGATGCGAAATTATTCATGCGAAGCATCTAGCAGAGGGCCTTTTACAGAGTAGGCACTAAATAAATAATAGTTTACATTATTCATCAGGAGGCGGGTCTGCTCAATTTGCAAACGTGCTCACCCGGTGCTCACAGGCAGCCTGCGGACCTTTCCCTTTCTCCTAACCGGTCCCCCCTCCACGGGGCCCCACGGGGCCCCACGGGGCACCAGCTCCGCGGGCAGGAAACTTAGCACGCCTCAATAATTCAGACCTGCAGGCAGTGCTCAGCTCTTGTACAGTAAGCGCCATCTCCTGGGGTACACGTGTGTGGACACCCAGACCCCTGCCCTCCCACCTGGGGGCAGACACAGGACGAGCGGTTGCCTTTGAATCGCAGGGACCCAGGAATGCTGTTCGAATGGTATGTCCTAAGTACTACACAGACGTGTTTATAGCGAGGGCATCTGCACTGTTTGCTGTGGAGCCACCTGCCGCCGTCTCTGGACGGATGGGGAAGGGCCCCGGGCCTCCGGCCCTGGACACGTGCCGGGTGGGGTCTGGCGTCCCCGAGCAAGCAGGCGCCTGCCTGTGTCCACTGCCGAGCCACGACGTGTGTGCGTCCCTGGCAAACCCGGCCGCCGCCCCTCTCAGGGTGCAGCCCCCTCTCTGGGCCTCGGCGAGGCAGGCTGTGCTGGCGTCCTGCAGAGGCGTCCGCAGCAGGCGCCCGGCTGGCAGCTCAACCTCTGGCACGTGGCCCCTGCAACTGTGCAGGGAACGAGGCCCGGGTCACAGACGCCAGCCCTGCCTCTGCCCAGACACTGTGTGTCCTGAGACTCGGACATGAGCCCGCACACAGTTCTGAGCACCCAGGCTCCCCACCAGGAAGCACGTGCACCCTGAGCTCCTGGGCCACACCACGTGACAGGAAGCCGTAGGAGGGCACACAGGCAGGCCGCACTGCTGTGGACCGGGTTCCTTTAGACTGTGTGGGTGAAGAGGGCTTCTGAGCAAGGACTTCGTGGGAAGAGTTCATGAGTGGGAACAGAGCACTTCACGCGGAAGGTCGTGGGCCTGGTGAACTCCAGCCTGGCGTCTCTGGGGCCTGTGGAAGACATGTGGCTAGGAGAAGAGGCCCACAGTGGTGATGTCAGAAAAGAAAGGGACCTGAGCCGGGCTTGGTGGCGCACACCTGGAATCCTAGCGCTCTGGGAGGCTGAGGCAGGAGGATCACAGGCGTGAGGCCAGCCTGGGCGACTCAGTCAATTAGTGAGACCATGTCTAAAAATTAAAAATTAGATGACGGAAAAGGACTGGGGATATAGCTCAGTGCAAAGGTCCTATGTTTAAGCCCTAGGAAAAGAAGGAAGGGGGAAGGAGGGAAAGAAATGGAAGGAAAGGAAGGAGGGAGGGAGGGAGGGAAGGAGGGAAGGAGTTGGTGGAAGAGAGGGAGAGGAAGGGACACCTGACCCCACCCAAGTACGATTCCGAAAAACAAAACAGGCTTCAGAAACCCCCTTTTTCTTGCTGGACTCTCCGTGCCTAAGAATAGAGCGCTGAACCTGTACACGTGGCTGCCAGAGGCCTCTGTGCCCTGCGTCGGACCTGCATGCCCCTCCGGAGACCCTGTGTGCCAGGGACAGCTGCGACAGGGGGCCTCCGAAACGGTCCTGTTATCTTCATAATTCTGGGCAAAGTGAGCATATGGCCAGCAGCTCCTTCCTGAGGGTCCAGCAGAGACAGGCGTGTTGCTAAGACTGAGGCTGGGGCGGTGACTTACTGGACCCCAGGACGCCCTCGGGGATTCGGGCCTGGACGGTAAAGATGAGGTTAGGAGAGTAGGAGCCAAATGTGTCCCCCACAGAATGGGGCTCGATGTCACTGCAATGCAATAAAAATGTCGCAGATTCCCCTCGGCATACGCTGATCAGAGGTGGGAAAGGCCCTACGTTTAAAATGCACCCCCCTCCCCCCCCCTCCCCCGCTCACCCGGCCCGCCCCGGCCTCCTGTCATCTCCCTCCAGGGGTGACCAGAGCCCAGCAGCCCTGCGAGGATCAGGGCGAGGACGAGGGACCCGAACTGAGAGCACGGCTCCCCCTGGCTGTGCCCCTTCGCACCCCTCAGTGGAAGAAGGGCGGGGTCTGGCCCGCGCGCAGGCAAAGGCCACACTGGCCGCAGCGTGGGCTTGGCCCCCGCTCCCCGCTCCCCGCTCGCCCGTGCGGCTGGCCGCCGCTGCTCAGCGTCCTCAGAAAGGGACTTTTCTTCCTTTGTCCTCGGCTAAACTCAGACGTCTCCTGTCTTCCTCTCACCCCCAATGCAGGTCCTGGGGTGCCCACGGTGACCGTGCACAGCACCGCAGACAAGAACAGTAAGTGCTGCTTCCTGGGACTTCGGGACTCGGGAAGCAGGAGGAGCCCCGAGGGTGACCCCACTCTCCCACCGCGACGCAGGAAGAGCCCGTGGAGGGACAGCCAGTGCGTGGGGCCCCAGCCCCCGCGGCCCCCGGGCAGAGCGGGGCCCAAGGCTGGAAGCCCGCAGAGGGCTCGGGCGCCTCTCCGTTCCGGGATCCCCGCTGCGCCCGAGGTCAGGGGCGCCAGGAGCCCCTTTGTCTCTGAGGCCCCGGGCCGCGCGCAGCACCGGCAGGTCCACACACACCGCGGGCTACCGCGGGCCGCCCGGACCGTGCTGGCCACCATGGCGCCCTGCTCGGGACCGTCCCGGAAGGCGAGGCCGTGGCGGTGTGGGAGACGGGGCTCGCTGTGACCCGCAGAAGGGCGGGAGCTCGCGGGGAGCAGAGAGGGCAGGCGAGGGGGGCAGCCGAGGGACAGGCCGGGGGGCGCCCCTGAACTGCAGGCAGGAGAGGAGCATCGGCCGCGGCTGGTCGAGTGTGGCCGCAGCCGGGTGGGAGGTCCCGCCGCGGTGACCCCGCGCAGCTTGCTAAATTCCATGCTGCTGTCCACACGCCCACCACGGGGGGCTCGGGGAGGGACCCTGCCGGGAGCCGGAACTTCCACAGTCTGTCGTTCTCCTTAAGAGAATGTGTGCTTTGAATACTCGATGAAATTTAAGAGTATATTTTGTGAGGTTTTGTTCCTTAAAAGCCAGTGGTCTGGTGAAAAGTGGCTGAGGTGCGTGTGACAGCACAGTGCCATGCTGGCTTCTGGGCTCAGCTGGCATCACCCTTGGGTAGGGCGCAGGGAAAAGGGACCCAAGACTCTGGGGGCCATTTTTGCAGCCGCCTAGAAATCTATCATTATCTTCAATTTAAAAAATGTTTCTTGCTGGGTGTGGTGGTGCATGCCTGTGAGCCCAGCATTTAGGAGGCCGAGGCAGGAGGATTGCTGCAAGTCTAAAGCCATTCTGGGTTACATAGCAAAACCCTATCTCAAAAAACATAACAAAAAAGTCACTTCTTTAAGGCTGGGTCTAAGAAAAAAGCACAAAACTATCTGTAGGCATTTAAACACATGGCATGCGTCTCTCACAGAAGCGTTCGCTCACGCTGTTTCCTCTGCTCCCTTTTGGTTACGCCGTGATTAACGTGCCTGCCTCAGAGATCACCGCATGCCTGTTACGGCTCAGGCCTACGACGTCCCAGCTCTCATGCGCCCCGCGGAGGGTCGGGAAGGGCGACTGGGTCATGGGGTGCCGGGCCCACTGTGGTGGACCCGTCGCACAGCTGAACTTGCTGCTGGGAGCTGGGGCCGGCCGGGAGGGCTGGGCTGGAAGAGCGGCCGGAGCGTGGCCAAGAGGATCTGCCTGTCGCCTGGCCTTCCTTCCTCTCTGCTCCCCGGCTGCCAGGACGTGAACCCCTCCGTCCTCACGCCCTCCCGCCATGAGCTTCCTGCCTTGGCCCCGGCTAACCGTGGACTGAATCCCCTGCATCACTGGCCACGTTAAACCTCTCCTTCTTTTAAGCAGTGGGTGTGTCAGGTGTCATATCCGGCCACGGGGGCATTGACCACACCATCCCTGCTTTCGGAGATGACTTTGTGACCTCGTGCTGGCTGTGACGGCTCCCACCAGGGTGCTGGACAAAGCCCTCTGAGCTCCCAAGGCACAGGAGCCAAGGACAGTGAGGCAGACATGTCTCAGACATGAGTGACGTCACAGAGAAAACACCCTGTTCATCGTGGGGCCGGGCACAGTGCTTTGGGGGAGTCTGCCTAAGAATGTACCAGCTGCCACCAGCGCCTGCCATATGCAAACGCTCCAGGATTCTGAGGTGCTTTATTACCACTCTAGTGCCTGCTGGGCTGACTGAGCCCTGAACCCTTCGAGGGGGTCAGCACTAGCAGACTAGAGATCCTCTGTTGCTATCTGCTGCCCACAGAGCTCTCTGTCATTGTGCAATGTCTTTTTCCTTTCCCTGGGGCCCTAGGGTTGAGGCTAGCATCCCCAGCCCTCTGTATTTCTTAATTTTGACACAGGGTCTCAAAGTAAGTAGCTCAGTCTTCCAGGCCAGGCTTGAACTCGGAATCCTCCTGCCTCAGCCTCCCAGAGCTTTGGGATAACAGGCATGGGCCACCATGTCTTTAAGAAGCATTTTACAGTATGGAGCTGGGCTGTCACTTTGGCCTTCTAGGGGCACAGTGCAGACCGTGGGGAGTGAGAGAGAGGAAGCGTTATGCACTCAGGATGTGGGTGCTGTCCCACACCAGGACCCCTCTTCTCTATCCAGCAAGCAGGACGGGATGGAAGAACAGAGCCTCCCAGACTGGGCAGTGGAGCCATGGGGCTTCCTCTGTGCCGAGCACTGGTGAGCAGAGTCTGAGGAGGAAGTGGGGTCCACACTGCCTTGTGCTGGGCAGGGCTCTTTGGAGCATGCTCCCAGGCAGCCTGCTCATGTGGCTGCCCCGCGGCCCGGCTTCCCCGCGGGTGACACAGGGCCAGAGGAGTCATCGGCCGTCGCGCCCCACGTGGCTGGGGCAGAAGTCCCACGGGAGCCACTGCTTTGGCCAGAAAGAGAACAGCTGGGTAGGGAAAAAGGGGCGTCTCCGTCGGGGCCTGTTGTTTTCAGGCCCGAGGTCTGGAGGGGGGAGATCCCCCTGGCACCCGCTGTCCGTGCCCCGCAGTGCAGTGCCCGGGGTCCCACCCCTCGTCATGCTCCTCATCCACTGGGAACAGCAGTTCGTAATCCAGACCCTCGGGGGGCTGAGGCAGGAGGGGCGCAGCCGTGACTGACCCTCACTGCCCAGGGTCACCACGGGAGGGGCTTCGGGTGGAAAGACGCCCTCACTCAGCTGTGACCGGGAAGGGCGGTGGCGGAGCCCGCTGTTGGCCCTGAGCTCCACACCGCGCTAGGAGTGCCCCTGGCCGCGCAGCGTGGTCAGCGTGGTCGGCGTGGTCGGCGTGGTCAGCGTGGTCGGCGTGGTCAGCGTGGTCAGTGTGGCACACACACACACACACACACACCGGCAGGCCCTTGGTCGGGCCGCTCCGCGTGGCCTCACCGAGGCTGGATTTACTGTTGCAGAACCTTCGCCCCCGCCCCCGACCCCGCGGCTCCGTGGCGCCCTGGGAATATCTGACTTTTTCCCCCTCTCGAAAATCTTTTCTACAAACAGAGCCTGCGGTGTTCACAGCTGTGACTCTGAATTATTTAGAAGCATTTCCTTAAGAATGTAATTATGGCCGGGTCTGAGGAGGCTCCTCTGGTGCCTGGGCCTTCAAACCACATAGGTGTGTGACAGAAAACCGGCACCCTCCGTGGGCCGCTGCTGGTGAAAGCAGGGAAAAAACACGCAGGTTTGCGGAGTGACGCCCAGGGGACCTCAGCCCGGACCTCACGGCATCCTCCAAGCGCACGCGGGAGCTCCGGACTCTGGGCTGCCCTGTGGGTGAAATCCTTGATCTTACGGAAGGCAGCCTCTGCTATCCGCCCCCTTCAGTCCAGTGCTGGCTTCCGTAGTCCTGGGGATTGAGCCCAGGGCCTTCAGGGGGAGCTACGCTCTGGGTCTTTTTTCACTTTTTTAAATTTTAGTATATGTGCTACCGAAGTGAGCACCACTTTTTTAAATTTTGAGACAAGGTCACACTAAGTGGCTAGGGTGCCTGGATTGGGGTGGAATGTGGGATCTTCCTGCCTCAGCCTCCCAGAATGCTGGGATTATAAAGCTACAAAATCAGCTCCGGCCACTGACCAGCCTCAACCAGTTCTGTGAGTTTCACGGGACACTGTCCAGCTGGTACCTCAGAGGGCAGAGTTAGGCACCTACTCCACACCTCTGGTCCGGGACAGCCCTGGTGCCTAACTAAAGCCACGGCTGACGGTGCCCCGGGCAAGTGTGCGCGGCATCTTGGGGAGAGGCTTGGCGGCCAGAGAAAGGAGGTCTCGCTGCCCATCAACACTGGTGTAAGGCCGACGGCGAGGCGCACTGCACGCAGAGGCAAGCCCACACCCGCCCGTGTGCGCTGAGCTCCGCACTCACTGCCAGGTTTCGCCTCAAGTTTATCTCCGTCAAGAGCGGTGTGGGGTGTATTGACAGCACCGAGCAGGACGCCTTCGTTTCTCTCCGTGTCCCTTCTAAAGGCTCCGAGTCGCATGCCACTCAGCAGCTCCAGAACTCTGCCGTCCTGTTGCTCAGGCCTGGAAATCCTCTCGGTGTTGCTTTCTCATCCCGTGACCATAAGGCTGCAATTATTATATTATTCACTCCCGTCAACACGGCAGCCCCGCGGGCCGTGGCGGTATACAACTGTAATGCCGCGCTCCGGGAGGCTGAGGCAGGAGAATCACCAGTCAGGGTCAGCCAGGGCCACTCAGTGCCTCAGTAAGACCCCACCGAAAAACAAGAGAAGTTCTAAAGACGAGGGATGTAGCTCAGTGCGAAGGTCCTGAGTTCCACGTTCAGAACCAGGGAAAAACCAGGCAGCACAGGCGACACGGTGAGCAGGGCTGCACGGAAGGCCGCCAGGGGCCAGGGCTGTCTGTGACGCTCGCGAGTTGAGCGAGGCCGGCGGGCGCTGGGCCAGTGTGCCGAGGGGCCCAGGGCAGGGACGCTCCTGGGGAGCCGCGGCAGAGGAGGGGAAGGTGCTGCAGGGACAGTCAGGAAAAGGGCAGGAGGGGCGGAACCCCGGCTGGCGAGAACAAACCCCCAGACAGCTCCTCCTGTTGCCACCGGCCCAGGGCTGTGGGAGCGGGTTTGGAGCAGCCTGGGCTGGAGCCAGCCGCCCTCCCGGGCGGGCGCCGCTCTCTGTGGGCCTTCTCTGTCCGGATCTGATAATAGCTAATTCCACCAAATATTAGAGGGGCTCACATTTAATTAAGGAGTGGCCATTTGTATGCTCCAGCCTGGGGGTCCCCACTGCCCTGAAGTCAGAAGCAGAGCCCTTCAGGGAATATGCCAATCTTTTCTTATTTCTCCTCTGAGCTCCTGCCTTCTTTGAATGCAATTATGGGAACAAATAAAATGGCTTAACTCAACTCCCCAGTGAGACAGCCAGCTCTCTGCTGATAAACCCGTTGTGTGGGCAATCATTAAATGAGAAATCTAATATTTAACTAAATTTAATAGTCTGCTGCTTTGGTGCTCTTCAGTGAAGGGTGGGATTTCAGGAGACAGGAGCGAGCTATTCCGACGCAGCCTGTGCCGCCCAGGAGCGAGCAGAACAGGGCGCGACCCCGCGGCGAGCAGGGGCTCCGGGCCCTGCTGTGGTGACAGGGGAGCTGGCGGCGGCCGCCCCCGTGTGACAAGAAGCGAAGCGGCCCTGGCACCGGAGCTGAAGCCACTGCCTCCTGCTCAGCTCTTGGGATGCAGGGAGATGCGGCAGCTCCTCGCTCACGGCACCCCAAGGGGCAGAGCAGCACGGCTACTCCTGCGCGCTGGGGGCTCTCATGCACGGAACGCGGTCTCCATCCTTCGGTTTTATAGTCTAGGAAACTCTTTTTGGAGTAAATGGGTTTCTTGTATGCAGCATACCGTTGGATTCCATCTGCCAACCTGTGTCTCTTGACCGGGGCGCTGAGACCACCCCACCGAGCGTTATCCCTGGAAGGATGGTCTCGTTCCTGTCATTACATTATTTTCCTCTAGCTGATTCCTTTCGGCTTGTTTCTGGTTCCCCGCGCACCCGACCTGATGAGTTCGTTCCCCTGGACTTTCTGGCGTTGTTGGCATGTCTCCTTCAAGGACATCCCTGAGAACTAGGGGGCACTGGTTCGATGGCCATCGCAGTGAACCCTGAGAGGGTCTGTGCTAGCCCAGGCCCAGCCCTGCCCAAAGCGTCCCGGCCCTCAGCTGCAGAAGCTGACGGTAGCAACAGACTCGCCTTTGCCTCACTGCTGAAGCCACTTCCTCTGTTGTGTCCACTGACCTTCCTGAGTTTCCCACCTTCACAGTCTGACTGACCTTTTCCTCCTGCTGCCCCCGGTGAGCACAGGGGCGGGCGGCGTGGTGGCCGTCACAGGCGCCCCAGGGCCGTAGCGGCCTCCAGCAGGGGAGGCTTCCAGGTGATTCTGCAGCCCAGCCGCGTGTGTCCGTGAGCCGCCCCAGGGGCTGGCCCTCGTGCTCTGCTACTCTTCCAGGCACCAGGACCTTCTCAGGCAGCTGTTTAGTTTCTGTGGATTTGCACTGCGGTGCAGCAAAGACTGATGATCAGGCTTCCATTTACCCACCTGCTGCCTCTTACGTAGTATGAATTCTAAGGACACAGACCTTGGCTTCTGAGAGGCCCAGTGGCTCCCTAAGTCCTGTTTAGTGTCTTCAAAGCCTTCCTGGAGCTGTGGCAAAGGGCCATGTGGGACATAGAGGGAAAGACACGGTGGAAACCCAGACTCCGACACTGTCTAGAAATGCTTAGGTTCCAGGGGGTAAATTGCATTTCCACAAATGGGTAGAGCCAGGTTACAGGAAATGAGTTCGTTTTGACCCTGGGCGGGACTTAACACCAGTGCCTTCCGGTGGGCATGGGGCCAGGAAAACACCCAGGGCTCTCCGGCTGGAGAGGAGCCCTGCAGAGGTGGGGGGCACCGGAAAAGGGCAGCCGGGGCTTGTCTTTGAGGAGGCGGCACTTGACGGGGTGAAGCGGAGCTGGTGTTGGGGGTCAGGAGAGCAGGAACAGCAGGTGTCCGGGCCCTGAGGCAGCACGGGACTGGGGGCAGTCTGCCCTCCGCACTCCCCGGAAGTCCTTCCCTTCCCATCTGCCCCGGACGTGTGACTCAGACACAGAGAAAGCCAGTGTGGTGCCACTCAGGGAGGCTGAAGCAGGAGTGTTGAAAGTTCGAACCCACCTGGACAACGTAGTGACTCAGCAAAACCCTGTATCAGAATTTACAAAAAGGAATTTAAAAGGAGCTGGGGATGGAATTCGGGAAGAAGACCCTGGCTTCAGTCCCAGGAACCACAAAACAAAGCAAAAAAAAAAAAAAAAAAAACAGGTAACAAATGAAGCCTCACAAACCAATTCTTTTTTTTTTTTTTTTTTTTTTCTGAGACAGGGTCTTGCTTTGTAGTTGAGGCTGGCCCTGAGCTCACTACAGCCCAGGCTGGCCTGGAACTCAGCAATCCTCCTGCCTCTGCCTCCCGAGTGCTGGGATGACAGGGGTGAGCCACCAACACCCAGCACTGTGGTGTGTGGTACTGATTGCTGGTGGGCTGAGGTCCGATGTAGACTCTCCTGCCTCATCCTCCCTTTCAGGCCCTGGTGTCCCCGTGCCCCTGCTGTGTGTTCAGGGAGCCCAGTGGACAGCTCCCCCGCTGCTTCTCCCCTCACCTCTCCATCAAAGGCGAGCGCGCCCGTGCGTCCAGCTCCTGGTAAACCCTATCCGGCTGCTAGCTAATTCATCACAAGCACAAGAGTCTGCCGCCTGCCCCTTCCGGGTGTCCTCAAGGACCCTGGGGCCGAGCGTCACCCACAGACGTAGCCTCTCCAGCCACTGAGGGTCGCGCACCTGAGGCGGCATCCCGCTGGGCCTGCACTGCCACTCGGTGCCACCGGTCCACCCTGTGAAGCAGTGCTCCCCGGGGCCAGGGGCCGGTTTCGCGGAGCACACTTTTTCCATGGGTGGGGAGGGTCCCTTTCCGGTTGCTTTACTATTAGTCTGTGTTGGGATCCATGGGAAATACGGCCCCCGCCTCAGCCCCGCTCAGAAGCCGGTGTTGGGTTCTCCCCAGGACCGGCAGCTCCTCCCTCTCGCACGCTGTGTGCAGGAGGTGCGAGAAGCTTGTGCCGCGCCGACCTGTCGGAGACGCGCTCAGGCAACCGTGCCTCACCCGGAGCGGCTGGAAACGCAGCTGAAGCCTCGCTGCCCACTGCTGCCACCTGCTGCGTGGCCAGTCCTTGCGCCCGGGGTTGGGGAGCCCAGGTGTGAAACGTTCATCGTCCGAAGCCCTTGCGAAGGTGGCTGGTGTCCGTTGTTGTTGGGGCAGAACACCTGACGCCAGCATTGTGTAACAGGACAGGTTCGGGGCCGGGGATTTAGATCAGTGGTTCCGGCACCTGCCTCGCAAGCACAGGGTCCTGAGTTCGATCCCAGTGACCACATACAATGCTGGGCATGGAGACTCATGCCCACCAGCCATCAATACCACACACCACAGTGCCGGGTGCGGTGGCTCACGCCTGTCATCCCAGCACTCGGGAGGCAGAGGCAGGAGGATTGCTGAGTTCGAGGCTTGCCTGGGCTCCATAGTGAGCTCAGGGCAGCCTGAGCTGCAAAGACCCTGTTTCAAAAAGAAAAGACACGGCTCCTTTCAGAGAGCCTCCTGGTCACCGCACATGCCAACTGCAGTGGGAAGGACGAGGCGCCCCGAGGTTCCGGCCCCGCGCGCTGGCCCCCCGTGGTGAGGACCGGGCGACGGGTGCTCGTGCAGAGGGCGCGCTGGGTCCTCCCGGGCTCAGGGCGAGGCGCAGGCAGCCTAACGGAAGGGGAAGGCCGGGCCGGCCGCAGGGCGACGTCCCCAGGGACAGCTCTGATGTCATCGCCCCGGTCTGCAAAGACCTGACAACTGTGTGTCTGTCACAGAAACGCTCCGCCGTTTTTCCTGGGGATTTTTAATAAAGGAAACAGTGTGCTGTGCGGTCTGCCACCCTCCCCTGTTCCGGGACCTGCGTCCTCGCGGGAGGTAGTGAGCTCCTCCCGGCGGGCTGCACCCAAGCGTTCGCCACACCGCAGGAAGCAGGCGTCCGCGGGAGGAGGCGGCCTGACGGGGCACAGGCGGAGGCTCCGCCCCGAGACGCGGCAGGGAGGCCATGTCGCTGCCAGGACAGGGTGGGACTCGAACCCGCAGCTCGCAGGCGTGCTGAGGAAACCGTCGCTGAGTCTCCCCGGGGCATGCTGCTCTCTTTCAGAGCTCTTCGACCTGGAGACAAACGAACATGTGCAGAGGGCTGTCAGTGAGCGGCAGATGCCGAAAATCGAGTACAGGAGAGTCCAGGTGGACGACTACAGTAAGTGCAGCGCCTTCCCTTTAAGAGCCAGCTGAGCGCGTGGGCCGCGCTGATAGTCCCCGCACTCTGCGAGGCTGAGACAGGAGGATCCGCAGTTCCGCCTCAAGGCCCAGAATTCAGCTCCTCCCGCTGCGGGGAGGAGACAGAGCCCTCGGTGCAGCCGCTCTGCCAAGCACACCTTCCCGGCTCCTGAGGCTCGTCCTCCAGTGGCTCCGCTCGCTGCTGCCCCCGCAGGCTTCCGGCCCGCCCATCCCCTGCGGCGGCACAGGAGCAGACCGCAGCCCCTCCCGGCCAGGCGCCAGCTGTGCCCAGCACGGTGGAGCCAAGGCTGCTGTGTGGCCCGTGCTGTTCCTGCCCGCGGGGGCTCAGGCCACCCAGAGGCGGCCATGGGCAGCAGGGACCGGGCGTGGCCCCCAGCTCTCGCAGGCACCAGCACCCCATGTGCCACTTCTGAATATGGGAATACAAAGCTCTGCCCTGCTGCCCCTCCGGCCCCGGGGCCACCGCACACCTTGCACGCCGTCCAGAGTCTGGTGTGTACGCTTGGAAAGCCGGGACGTAGTTACGTCCGTAAGGACGTCCTAACTTACACGAAGTTTGATCTCGCTGCGTGGTTCCGGCTGGGCTTGGGTGGTCCTCCTGCCTCAGCCTCCCGAGCTGCGGCCCTGGGTGTGTGCCACCACCTGTGGCTCAGGGGAGGCCGTTTCCTAAGACCCGGCACCTCCTCTCCTCCCGTCTGCATTTCGCCCTGCCAAGGCCCGCACGCAGTGACCCCAGCAGCAGCGTGGCCCCCGTGGCTCCAGCGGACAGTGGGGAGCTGCAACCCGCAAAGCCACCAGGCTGGCCCGGGGCCCTCAGCACCCTCTCCCGGCCCCAGCCACGGCCCCAGCCCTGGCCACCTCCGCTCCGCAAACCAAGGATCCCGAGTACCAGCCCCTGGATGTGCACACGGCGGGGCCTCCTCCTCCCCGTGCGAATTCGCTGGGCTCCCGCGTGCAAGGCCGAATTCATGCTGCAGACAGGAAGCAGCCCCGGGGAGGCTGCAGGTGCCCCCGTGTCCGCGGCCACCCCACCCGGGGGCACGGATGCAGCCGGCCTCTGCCTGTGCCCTGACTGGCTCTCCGCGTGTCTCCCCAGACCTGCCGGTACAGATCCTGAAGCCGGCCACCTTCACCGAGACGGCCCACTACCCGCTGCTGCTGGTGGTGTAAGTACCACGCGCCGCATTCCAGGAGTGCTCCTCACGACCGGGGCCAGCGGGAGTGTGGGCACCTGTGGCTGGTCCCGAGCCACATCTCCCTGCCCACCTTTCCCTAAGGGCAGCGGCGGCAGGGGCGGCCCGTGGCCAGTGACAGGCCAGGCCGTGACAGTGGCACAGTGGCGTGTGTGAGCTCATTCTGCGACATTCACATCCAAAGCAGCCCAAAGCGCCTCTCAGAGAGCAGCCTGTCGCTAAGGGATGTGGTTAGAAGGCCTGTGCGCGAGGCAGAAGGGTCACAGGTTCAAGTTCAGCCTGCACAGCATGGCAACTCACCAAGACCCTGTCTCGTTATAAAAAACTAAAATAGGCTGGGAATGTAGCGCCATGCAGAGGCCCTGGGCCCGACCCCCTGTCCTGCAGGGAGGTGAAAATAACCTCCCGACACCTTTTCTGGGCTCAGGTTTATTTAACACCCAGTGCTCCCCGGGCCGGGGACTTAGCTCGGTGGTTCCGGCGTCTGCCTTGCAAACACAAGGTCTGAAGTTTGATCGCCAGTAACCACACACCACTCATGCCTGTCATCCCAGCCCTCGGGAGGCAGAGGCAGGAGGGTTTCTGCAGAACCAGGTATGGGGCACGGAGAGAAGCGGCCACCTGCTTGGCGCTCACGTGACTGGCACTGAGGGGAGCAGCCTGAGCCCCAGAGCCCACCGGGAGACGGAGGCCCAAAGGAGTCGCATGAGGTTGAGTTTCCCTTAACAAACAGCCGCCCCTGGGCGGGGCCAAGGCGAGGGCCCGGCGCCGAGCTGTCAGCCCTAGTGCTGGCCACTCTGCGAGGCCCAACGTCTCCTCCAGGGACGGCGCCCCGGGCAGCCAGAGCGTGGCCGAGAGGTTCCGGGTGTCGTGGGAGACGGTGCTGGTGAGCAGCCACGGGGCCATCGTGGTCAAGTCTGACGGCCGAGGCAGCGGCTTCCAGGGCACCAAGCTCCTGCAGGAAGTGCGGCGGCGGCTGGGGGCGCTGGAGGAGAAGGACCAGACGGAGGCCGTGCGGTGAGCGGGGCCCGCCCTGCCAGCGTGCCTGAGGGGCCGCAGGGGAGGGCAGCGCGAGCACGAGGCGCGGCAGAGGGTGCCCTGCTGGTGCCCCTCCGGGCGGTGGGCAAACACGTCCGGGCCCTGAGAAACCCCCTGCACAGCTGCCACCAAGCCAGCCCTAAGGAGCGCAGGGCTCACGGCCGAGGGGCAGGCGCCCACAGGCAGCTCCCGGCTGGCACTGTGGCCTGAAAATAAAGACAGAGGGACCCACGTCAGCGCGAGGGAGCCCGAGCGTGATCCCCTGAGAGACGGGCGGGCGGGCTCCGCAGGCACAGACGTGGGCACTCGGGCAACGGGAGGGACGGAGCAGTGCGTGACAGGGCTCTTGTTGCCACGGCGCCCACGCTGAGGTCCCCACGCTGGCGGGGTGCGCGCATCGGGGACACAGGGCCCGGCCGGTGAGACAGCACCGTGTCTCTGCCGCGCAGAAGAGTGTGTGTGTCCCGGGCTCTTCGGAGCTCTGGCCCCTGTCCGCTTGAGGCCGCGCCTGGCGAACAGCTTTAAGTGGATCCGAGAGGGAGCGGCTGCGGCGGCCCCCCCAGTCACGAGCCCCACGAAGACCCGGGAGCCACGCCGCCGAGCCCTGTGGGTCCGGACAGGAGACCCCGTGGGGGCACGCCGCAGGCCTCACTGGGAGAGGCGGCCAGCCCGCCGCCTGGGGCACCACCTGCTGAGGCTCTCTGCCCCGCGGGTCCCGGGGCCAGGAACAGGGCACGGGGCGGCCTCGGTCAGACGGAGGCCTGTGGAGGAGCGGGGCGGGCCCGGCCTGCGTCCACACGCCAGACGGACTTCTTGGGCATCAACTGAATCAGAAGCTCACAGGCCAGAGCCCGGGACGCCTGCGCCTACGACGTCAGAAATGCCGGCGGCCACGGGTTTCCTGCCGGAGAGCCCAGGGCATGCTCCCGCCAGAAATGTTTGTTCTGGGGCCAAGGATTTAGCTCGGTGGCATCGTGCCTACCTCGCAAACACAAGGGCCTGAGTTCGAACCCTGCACCAAAATAAAAAGAAGAAGGGAGGAGAGGTGTCCCCGTGCTCAACCCGGACTTCCTGTCCCCACGGACCCTGTGGGGCCTGCGAGTGCACAGGGGGACACAGCCCACACGCACAGCACGCAGTGTGTTCAGACGCGCACACACCCCGGGTCCCGTGCCAGTCATGAAGTACGTTTTAGTTCCCACTCTCCATTCCTCCTGCCCCCGGGAGAGGCGGCAGGGCCACTGCTGTCCACGCGCGTGTCTGGCTGGACAGGAACCCTGAATCAAAGCTTCCATCCGAAACCTCCCGGAACCGTGGTCTGCACCGGGAAGGACGCTGCGTCCTTCACCTACTGAGGACGGAGGCCGCTGGGAGCCGGGGCTCCCGGAAGCTGCTGCCCGAGACCGGCCTCGGGGCCTGCGTGCAGCCGCGCAGTGAGTGGAGAAGGCGGCGGGGGAGGAAGAGGCGCCCTCCCGCTCCCTGCTGTCCGCGTGCGCGTGGGCCAGCCACGCCCAGAAGCGACCTGGGGGCCCGAGGGACCCAGAAAGCAGTGGCGCGTGAAGATGCCAGTCGCTGGTTCTCATGCTGCTCAGAAGTCAGTGGAGCTGCCGCCCACACGGCGCGGCCCCACCCGGGACGCACGGCTGAGGCAGTGCTGACCCGACCGGGGAGGCCGCCGGGCCCCGGGGGCACCTGGCTCGGCCTTGAGCTGCACAACCCATCTGCCTGGGGAGACACAGAGGGGAGGGCGCCCCACACAGCAGGCAGGACACGGGCGGAGACGGGCTAGGGTGGCAGTAGGGTTAGAGCTCGGGCTGGAGCAGGCTGGCTGAGGCCGCGGGCCAGGGCTGTCTGGATCCGGGGAACGGGCTAGGTGAGTGTTGTGCTGGACTAGGTAAGGGCTCATCTTGAGTTAAGGCTTGCTTCGGGTTAGTGTTAGTGCAGACACCAGACCACGTGAGGACTGTGCGGACATCGTGGGGAGGAAGGTCGCAGACCGCGGTGACATCTGGCTGGACACTAGGGTGGCCAGGGAGGGGGCGCCCGCTCACTGCCTCTGCAGCCAGCGAGGGAACACAGGGACCCCACTGTGGCCGGGGCCGAGGACACGTGGGGGCTGAGCCCAGCGAGGGCGGACCCAGAGCCAGAGCCCCCTGGCTGCTGCTGGCCCTGGCGGAGCGCGGGAGCCACACACCTCTGAGCGGCAGCCGAGGGGCCGGTCGCAGCGCGGGCTGTGCTCTGGGCGCAGTGTCGCCGGGAGCCGACAGAGGGCGCAGGTGCTCGGAGGCCGGGAAGATGCCGGGCCCTGACCGCCCCTAAGCCGTGAGCAGGCTGTCTGCGCCGACCCCTCTCCAGCAGAGCGGGGCTCTCGCGGAAATGAGTGGGCACAAAGTCCCGCCGCAGAGGGCCCTGACCTCTGCCCTGCCCACCTGCAGGATGATGCTGAGGGAGCAGTACGTGGACAGGACGCGCGTGGCTGTGTTCGGACAGGTGAGTCGCTGGCCTCTCTAGAAGCCCCTTCTGTCTCCGTGCAGGCCTCGCTGCGCTCAGGGCTGTGCCACACCCTTTCCCGGGGTACTGGGGACTGAACCCGGGGCCCTGGACTGAATTACACTCCAGCTCTGGTTCACTGTCTACTCTGGGTCAGGGTCTGAGCCACTAAGTTACCCGAGCTACACTCGGACTTGTGATCCTGCTGCAGGACGTGGGGACCCACACCTGGGATCCCAGCGCCTCGGAGGCTGAGGCAGGAGGGTCACTGCAAATTCAAGTCTAGCCCGAACTACATTGCGAGACCCTGGGTCCAAAAAATAAAAATCATGATCCTCCTGCCTCAGCCTCCGAGTTAAGTCATGAGTTTCTGAGGAACAAGAGGCTCCCCTCGGGGGCTCCCCCACCTCCGCTGCCTGGCGCCGTATCTGAGGGACAGAGGAGCGAGGCTGTGGAGCGGCTGTGCCCGGGGTCCTTCCGGAGCCTCGCGTGGCTGTCACAGCGGGGGGAGGGGCGGCCATGCCCGGCTTCCGCCCACGGAGAGACCAGGAGGAGGGTGCGGCTGGGCTGGGGCGGCAGGGGCACGCTCACACCACACCCACGCAGCCCGCATACTCACGCGTTCCCACTCACACACACCTAGCCGCACACATGCTCAGGCGTCCACGTGTGCACACTTGTGACACACAGCGCACTCCTGGAAGCGCACACCTGCCTCCGGCCACCCCTGCTGTCCCAGCTCCCTTGAGAGACGGCAGCACCGTGAGCCGGGCGTGCGCGGAAGAGGGGGAGCGGTGGCCTGGAGGACCCAGCTGCCAGGCGCAGACAGAGCAGGGCCTGGCGTGGCCTGGCCTCCCCGCTGTCCGTGCCCAGCCCCACCTGTCCGTGCCCAGCCCCGCTCTCCGTGCCCGGCCCATGCCCAGCCCCGCTCTCCGTGCCCATCCCGCCTGTGGGCAGGGGGCGCTGGAGACGCATGCGCCGGCCCCACCCCGCCGTGCAGCCCCGCCTGGCCCTGGTGCTGCGCCCGGAAGGCGGGACCTCGAGGCCCCGGGATGCGGCTGGGAAGGGGCTTCCTTGCCTCTACCCACCGCCCCGGAAGAAACTTGACAGTTACAAGAATTCTTTAAAACTGCACAAAAGCTCCGCTCCGACCTTCCGAAGGCCGGGCGGGTCTCGGCCGCGGCTGGACCCTGGCCCGGGCCCCGGCCTCCCTCCCCCCTGCTGCTCCCCAGGACTACGGCGGGTACCTGAGCACCTACATCCTCCCGGCCAAGGGGGAGCACCAGGACCGGACGTTCACCTGCGGGGCGGCCGTCTCTCCCATCACGGACTTCAGACTCTACGGTAATGGCCGCGGCCGCGGGCCCTGCCCTCACGCCTCTGTGTCCATCCCAGGCGGCCCGCTGCTGGGCACCCCGTCCAGCCTGAGCCCCTGGCCGGCTCCCCGGCCCGTGCCAGGCCGCGCGTCTCCTCACACCTGCGAACCGTCTTACACGAGGCACGGCGGGTCCCGTCTGCCGAGGGTCCGGCTTAGCGGGTCGGTTCCGCTCTGCCCGACGCGGGCGCTGCGGCCCCATGAAAGCCCCCCCCACTGGCACGTTGGAACGTAGCGGCGTTCCACCCGCCACCACCCCTGCAGATATAGATGGTGCCAGTGCCGAAAGCCAACACCCTCGGTGCGAGTGGCAGGGCCCCAGCCTGGTGCCACCGCGGGGTCGGGACGGCGCCTCCAGACACACGGCGTCTCGAGGCACAGGCTGACCCCTCTGCTTCTGTCCAGCATCCGCCTTCTCCGAGCGGTACCTGGGCCTCCACGGACTCGACAACAGGGCCTACGAGGTATGTGTGGCACAGCCCCAGCTGGGCGCCCGGGCCCGCCGCCCACGTTCCCGCCCCCTTCACCGCAGCCAGCCCACTCCACGGCACATGCCCCGCCGGGCCGGGCATCCGCCTCCACCACCGAGGCTGAGGCCCCCGGGCCCGGCAGCGCTCGGGGCGAGGAAGGACGCGAAGCGCCCAGGGCCCTCCCCGGGCCGCGAGACGCTGGCGTCCTCAGGAGGGTGGGCTCGTGCGCCCTGGGCAGGCGGGTCCTCTCGCCCTCCTGGCCACGCCGAGCCTCGGTGGCCCAGTTCGAGGTCAGACCGGCCACGCCGCTGCACACACGGGGATGCCAGCCTCGGGCTGAGCCCGCCGGGGGCAGCGGCCCTTTGTCGGCTTGGGCGCCGTGTGCAGGCGCCAGGCGTCCTCGGGCCAGCCGTGCCTGGAGGAACCCGCCTCCTTCCTCCTCCCGCCGCCCCTCTGGTGCCTGAGCGCACGGCCTACGCCAGGGGAGGCTGCGGCTGCGGCCTCGCCAGGTGCCCAGGACCCGGGGCCCCTGCTGGCCCAGGACGGGCGCTGCCGCCACCTCCTCCCCCAGCTCGCGGGCACGTCTCACTGTGCGTCCGGCAGCCGCTAACCCTGCCCCGTGCCCGCCGTGCAGATGACCAAGGTGGCCCACAGGCTGTCAGCGCTGGAGGGACAGCAGTTCCTGCTCATCCACGCCACGGCCGACGGTGAGGGCGCCCCGCGGGGGAAGGTGCCCCAGCAGGGCCCGGAGCTGACCCCGCGTCTCTCTTCCGTTGACAGAAAACGTCCACTTCCAGCACTCCGCCGAGCTCATCGCGCAGCTCATCCAGGGCAAGGCCAACTACAGCTTACAGGTAGGCCGGCTGCGCGCGGGGCCTCCTCGAGGGCAGGGCGCGCGAGCCCGATGCGGTCCGGGCATCTGCCTCGCTCGCTTTCCCGTCGCCAGGACACGCTGCCCGACCCCAGCAGCCTCGGGCGAACAGGCTGAGAGTGGCCCCCGTTTGCAGAGAGCCCAGGCCGTGGTCCGCCGCTCCCAAGGCGGGGGCGTGGCGAGGCCGGGCAAGAGAGCGAGGGCCTGGCCGAGAGGGCGCCTCGGGGTCACTCTCGTGACCCGCCTCGTCCGAGCAGCACCCATCTCCCGCGGCAGTGACCCGTAATCCATTCGCCCCCAAAGGCCCCGTGGGTGCACGAGGCGCTGGGCACGTCTAGACACAGACCCAGGCTGTCCCGGCACCACCCGCCCTGGCAGAGCCTGGCAGGGCCTCACCGGCCTCAGCCACCGACCTGATGCCACAGCCCTCCGACAGAACCGGCGGGCGCTGGGGTCCAGAGACCTCACCAGACGCCTGCCCCGGGCGGGCCTGCTGGGCTCTCAGCCGCCCGCCCTGTCTCCGGCGTCCCAGGGACACAGACACGGGCGGTAGGTCCAGCAACGACGGGGTCCGTGGTTGATGAGCGGACGGAAGGGCTTGGAAGACCTGGGGCTATTTCAGTAGCTCCGGAAATGTCGCAGAAGGGACGGCGGCCACAGCGCCGAGGATGCGTGTGACGAGAGGGCCCACAGTGCCTCCGCCCCGAGTGCCGGCGAGGCCAGGCCAGGGTGTGCACAGGGAGCTCCGGCTGGGTCGGTGAGGGCCCTGGAGCCAGGCGTGAGGTCGCCGTGAGTTTGTACCCGCAGCCGGATGCAGGGGGAGCACAGGGCACGAGGGCAGAGGGCATGAATGCCCGTCTTGCTCCCTTCAGTTCACACGCCTCCTGGCCGGCGGCGTCATCAATGACACAAGAACGAAGGACAGGGTTCCAGCTGCAGGGCATCTGGGGTCACGGGAAGGACGACCTCCGGGCCAGGCTGGACCCCAAGTGCCCAGGACCAGTTCCGTCCCCCCAGCTCGGTGGCCATGCGCTGCGGTAGAATCCTGCTCCCCGGCCCCGCGTCCAGCCGGGGCTGTGGGCTGGGCCTGTGAGCCGCCCGCCCTCTCTGTGCCGGCCTCCAGGGCGCTGCAGGAATTGTGCCTTAATTCCCGCCGAGCACCGCGGCCCCGTTGTGCGGGGAGCGCCCTCTCCCTGAGCGCGGTGGGGCCAGGATGCAAAGTCCCGCAGGAGGAGCCACCCGCGCAGGCTGGCAGCCTGTGACCAGAGAGGCTGGGCCTCGCGGCGGCAGGCAGGGCTGGGGCTCGGGGCCGGTCTGTCGGGAGGCCGGGGGGTCAGGGAGTTCGCCCGCGGGGAGCTGCCAGCCGGGGCCGTCCAGGCCCCGCCCTCCCGCCGCCCGCGCGTGATGACCCCCCACCGCCCCCTCCAGATATACCCGGACGAAAGCCACTACTTCCACAGCCCCGCCCTCAAGCAGCACCTGTACCGCTCCATCATCAGCTTCTTCGTGGACTGCTTCCGGGTCCAGGACAAGCTCCTGGCGGCCACCGCGAGAGAGGACGAGGAGGAGGACTAGGGCCGGCAGCCCTGCGCACCACGGCCCTCTCCGGGACAGACGGTGTGCGGAGCGGGGTCTCCCGCCGCCCCGCCCCCTCTTCCCTCGAGGGCCGGGCGGAGGCACAGACCTTCCCCAGCATGTGCGTCTCAGACGAGGAAGGCGGTTTGGCACGGGGAGGTGTGTCCCCGCGCAGCCTGGGACCCCCGTTCAGCGGCGTCGCCTCCTCCCGGCCCCACGGTGACCCAAGGGACACAGCGCAGGACAGAGGGCAGTGGGCCAGCTCGCGCGTCCCACGGTCGCCCCTGCCCTGTGCGCTCCGTGCCACACCCCTTCCTGGCCCCTGGGCAGAGCCGGCCTAGGCGGCGCACCAGGGAGCCCGGCCGCCCTCCGTACCCAGGCGTCTGGCCGTCGGCCGCCCCGAGGAAACAGACCCTTCTGTACAAAGTGTCGCTGTCGCTATGCTAATGGTTAGCCGTCTAGAAGCAATTCTTATTTTTCTATGTTTTAACCTGACGCGTGTTGTCTGTGCTCCTGGGGTGGCTTCGTTGTGCTTCTCTGTTTTCTTTTCTTCCTGTTTCCGTTCGGTTTGCCCCGCACCTGCCCTCTGTCTGGACAGAGAAGTAGATCCCAGCCTCGCTGCCCGCCCCGTCCTCGGACTGGCCGGGGCATTTCGAACACCGAGGGGAACAGCACCGTCCAGACGGGAAACACGAGCGAAGCCTCTGCGCGAGCTGCGTTAGGGTGTGTGTGCAGACGAGCGTCCGTGCCCACGCGTCCAACCGCCCTCCTCCTCCGCCCGCTGTCAAGTCTCGTCTGGTGACGTGTGGTTAAAACTTATAAAAAGACAAAGTGCCCCCACCCCAGGTGCGCTGAGGACGCTCGGGCTCGGGGCTCCGTCACGGGCTTCGACAAGCCACCGCCATCCCGGGGCCAGCCCTGCCCGCGCTGGCGGGAAGGGTGACCCGGTCTCGGCCCTGTAGGCGACAGCCGGCGGATGTACAGTCGCTGCCCCCCGTGTATATTGCTTTCCGTTGTCCATAAGAAAGGAATGTGTGTCCAGCGTTTGTGATGTCGCCCTGCATGTGGACACCTGGCTGACCCGGCCCCAGAGGCCCTAGCCTGATAGACGTCACTTCCCGTCTTTTCCTTTCGGGCTTGCTGACAACCTAGTTTCCAGCTTCCGGTCCTGCTGGGGGCGTCCTTGGCTCCTGTCTCCAGAGGACAAGTGTCCGTATCGCTTCACGGCGTCGGGGGTTTTGTTCCATCCGTAGGAGCTTTGAATGCCCGTTCTAGCCAGGTTTGTGGGAGGAGCTGCGTCGCAGGGGCTGGGGGCTGACAGGCCGCGGTGAGGAGCAGGACGCTGGCCCGGGGTGGGCCTGCGGGCTGCCCGGAGACCGAGCCAGAGGGACGGGGTGTGGCATGGTAGCGTCTGTTCATTCATGGAATAAATCATTATTTTACCACTCGGATGGCTCCTTCCTTGCTTCTCCTCGGCTGGGCATAGTGGAAGCCTCCTGGGGCACCCAAGACTGGCACACGGAGAAGCCAGCGTATGTGGACCAGGGCTGGCCATGGCGTTCAGACCAGGTCAGCAAAGGAGCGGAGGGCAGTGTGCAGACGGCTGTCGGGGGGGCAGGGCAGGGCAGGGCCTCAGCCTGAGCAGAAAGGGCAGCCCACGGGCCGTGGCGTCGTCCGTGGAGGAGTCAGGGGAACTGCGGACTGCTGCGAACCGCCGTGAGCATGCCAGCTGGGAGCCCGGGAGCGCCCGCTTCCACGCCCCACAGCCCCACCCCCGGGCGGCTGCTCCTAGCTCCGCTGTCCGGCCGTCCTGGCCAGGGCCGTGTGAGCAGCAGAGCCACAGAGGCCGGGCCCTCACGAGCCCTGGGGTCCCCGGGAGGGGGCTGCCCGGCCCTTCCAGCGTGCGTCTCCCCCGCGCGGAGACGGGAGCTGTATGCTTGCACGGGAAGGGTGTCCCCAGCCCACGGGGGCCCCGTGCGCCGGCTCCAGGACAGCGCTGAGCTCCAGGACAGCCGGGCCACACGGCCGCCGCGGCCACAGCTCCCAGCCGCCCTCCTCCTGCGGCCGACCGCCGTGGAGAGCCCGGGTGCTGAAGCACACGAGGGGATCCTCACCCCTGCCCCCCTCAGTCCGGTTGGCGTCTTTGGGGACCCTGAGTGGAACTGGCAGGAGCCTGGCAGGAGAACGGCCAGACAGAATGTAAAGAGGGACCAGACCACACCCATGGCGACGGGCACAGGAAGTCGGGAGACAGCGCCCCGGGCGGCAGGATCTCCAGGAAGGACAGCTGCCCATCAGACCGGCCGGGACACCGCAGGGCCACCCACCCGGTGCCACTGCCTAGAGCCACCGCCAGCCTCTCTAGGGCCCTGATGCCCTGGGGCCCTGCCACACTGGGTGACAGCACTGTCCCCCGCACTACAGGACTCACCTCTGCCCACCTGGCTCTGCTGGCTGCTGCGCCCCGCTGCCCACACAGCACCACAGGGCTGGGCCTCACGGTCTGAGATCCAGGGCAGCTGGGTCAGGTCTCCCCACGTCTGCAGAAAGCTGCTGATCTCTCCGTGCAGGTGGAGGGGCAGGATGGGCAGAGACAGAGGCAGAGAGACAGAGACAGAGATAGGGAGAGACAGAGAGAGAGACAGAGAGAGAGAGAGACAAGAAAAACATAGGGACAGAGAGAGAGAGAGAAACAGAGACAGAAAAACAGACACAGAGTTAGAGAAAGAGAATGAAATAGAAGCACAAACACATTGTGGTACTTTGCTCCATGCAGACCCATCTCCCAGCCCCGCCAGCCCTGATGCCCCATGGAACTGGCCTTTGGTGGCACACACAGAGTCTGCAGCCGACGGCCTTGTTTACCTACGGGCACCGCAGAGAGCACCCAGCCACGGGGAGCCGTGGGGAGCCCTGAGCACAGAGAGGAGGGCGGCACCCAGCCCTTGGTCAGCCCTGGGCACAGGCCCTGTCTGGAGACGCAGGTCCGGGTGGCCACCCCTGCACAGGGCAGCGCCGCTGCACCCAGCCCGGGCTCTGCAGTCCCTGCCCCCAGGAGGCTGCCGCCCTCCTGCCCTCTCCGCCCCTCCTCCCTGGGTCCCCCAGGACAGGGCGAGCAGACGCCGCAGCGCCCTGGGAGGCAGAGGCCTGGGGAGGCGCGTGCAGGGTCCTGCAGGTCAGACTGCCTGGAATGGTCTGTGAGGCGCCCAGGGTGGCACTGCCCTGTGCCGTGGCGGCAGGAGAGGACTCTACCCAGCAGTGCTGGCTCTGCCGGGTCCCTGCTCCAAGCTGGGACATCCTGGAGACTGAAGTGACTGGTGAAGCAGCCGGGGCAAGCGTCGGGTGCAGGCTGTCACCACCACTGAGGCCCCGTTCTCCCTGGAGGCCCATGGGCCGGGAAAAAACCAGCTCCCTGGATTTCACCGCCGGTACTTCCTGTGCACGGCTGGATTTTGGTGTTCTCGTTCTGAGACCAAGTCTCATCATGTAGTCCAGGTTGGCCTTAAACTCAGAGATCCTCTTGCCTCAGCCTCTTGAGTCCTTGAGTTTGCATGTGTGTGCCAGCGTGCACAGCTCCAAGGGTAGTATTTTTTAATAAAAGACAACTATTATTAATTTGTTGACTAGAAAAGGGTCCCTATGACGCCTCCAAATTCTGTTTCTGAACATGTGGAGGGTGCCGGCCCATGCCAGCTTATCAGCAGGGGTGTGGTTCTCTAAACAGCCCTACTCTGGGAGCTCAGTGTCCTCTAAGGAGAGACCGTCGTCTGCACGATGCTTCCTTGCTTGAGGACGGGGCTGAGCCACCGCCCGAGGGTCCCTGACTGCGGCCCCCAGGAGGCAGGACACTGAGCTGAACTCAGGACATGCGGGGGTGAGCTGGGGGCAGCCTTTCTGAATGAAAAGAGAGAGAAAGGAAAACGCCCGACCTGTGGGCTGGCTGGTCCCGAGGTGCGAACATCCCCGCGGTGGCTGACTGCAGACGGACAGTGGCATCGGGCACAGCCCCACGCCACGGCACAGTGACCAGCACCCGTCACGGGGCCGGGTACGGCGGGTTGGGGAGCAGACGGCGGCAGAGGGACGGAGACCCGGGGCAGCGCGTCTGCACCCGACTGCACGGCAAGCTCACTGGGCCTGGCTCGTGGGCAGTTCGCGGGGCGCAAGCAGCACGCGGGCTCGGGAACGGCCGCCTGCGGGGACGTTGTGTGGAGCACCCGTCACGGCGCAGGAGGGGAGAGGTGGGCGCCCCTCTGGCCTCCCCGCCCCCTCCCCCTCCCCTTTCCTTGTGCCGTTCCTCTCCCCTCTCCCCCTCCCCTCCCTTCTCCTCC
>PVIC010012447.1:0-39682 GCA_004025085.1 Thryonomys swinderianus
GACCTGAGTTTGATCCCCGGTTACCACATATAATGCTGGGCGTGGTGGCTCACGCCTGTAATCCCAGCACTCGGGAGGCAGAGACAGGAGGATTGCTGAGTTCGCGGCGGCTTGCCTGGGCACCATAGTGAGCTCAGGGCCAGCCTGAACTACAAAGCGAGACCCTGTCTCCAAAAAGCAAAAAAATAAAATAAAATAAAATAAAATAAAAAAAAAATAAAAAAAATTTTAAAAAATAAGATTTTTTATCTCTAAGATCTAGATTATTTTATACAGATCAACAAACATATTAGCAGTCTTGGGTGGCAATGAATTATTTTTTTGTAGTCCCTTTTGGTATGTATCAATTCTAAATGAAAATCAAACTGTGTAATATTAAATAATAGTTCCATAGAGAAACTTCCATGAAGACTGCTTAGAAAGAACGATGTCCGCCAACCTTGGATGTATAAGAGCCTGAGTTCAATCCCCAGTACCACAAAAAAAAACAAAAAAAAAACAGTATCAGGTGATGATTTTATTCCTGTCATTTATTCTGTTTTTGCTCGTCTCGGTGGTGGGAACCAAAGCCAAAGTCTCACATACACCAGGACCGGCCACTGAGCTACACCATCTCTCAGCCCTCTTCTAGGTGTTTATACAGGTATGCTTTGCTTCCCTAGGACTGTAGATCTTCAGGCTTATGCTGTCTCCATATGAAGTTCTTTTGCTATTTAATAAATTGCTCTTACAGTTTCTGTTCAATTATAATGACTAATGAAATGTCATATAGTCAATATTTGTATTGTCAGTCTTTCCAATTAAAATATAAATTCAGTGAAGACATGGACAACCTGTCTGGATCATGACCTATATCTCCAGTTGCATCTCTGATAAGCATTTGCTGAATGAATGGATTAAAACTAAAACACAGCTGGGCGTGGCAGTGCACACCTGTAATCCCAGCACTCTGGGAGGCTAGGGCAGGACTAACACAAATTCCAGCCCAGCCTAAACCACATGGCATTTTAAAATTTTAAAAAAGGGTTGGTTCGAAGGGCCTAGGGTCAATCACCAATATTCAGAAACCAAGAAACCACAATCAAGAAATACAAAAGGAGAATAGAAATAATTCTTAAAATGACAATAGGTTGCAACAAGAACTGAATGACCTTCTATTAAATTACTTCTCTGCCTTTCCATGCTTCTGTGTATAAAAGAGGAAAAAATAACACCTAGTGCAAAAGTTTCATTAAGTATTATACGATGTTTTAATATTTGTAACTCTTTAGCCCAATACCTAGAAAGTTCAGTAAATGTTGATTCTTTTACTCCCTCTCATGTCCTCCACTTTACAATCATATATATCAATAAAAATACCTTCCAGACTAAATTATTTCACTAAAAATACAACAGAGCTCCTTGCTTTCCTTTGAAAAATTAAACTTAGGTGCGTGGATAGAGCTCAGTGGCAATGCACCTGCCTGGCAAGCATAAGGCCCTGAGTTCCATTCCCGGTACCAAAAAAAGAAAAAAGAAAAGAAAAATTAAATGTTAAACCCTTCAGTGTTTAAAATGGAAAGAGAGTAACTTGTGGATTACTTACAAAGTATTACAAATGCCACATCAAGTTAAGGAAAAAAAACAGTGTCAAGAATAAGGCATGGTGGGGCCGGAGGGTTAGCTCAGTGGTTTCGGCACCTGCCTCGCAAGCGGAAAGTCCTGAGTTCAATCCCCAGTAATCACACACAATGCTGGGTGTGGGGACTCACGCCAACCAACAACCAATACTGCATACCACAGTGCTGGGCGTGGTGGCTCACGCCTGTCATCCCAGCACTCGGGAGGCAGAGACAGGAGGATTGCTGAGTTCGAAGCTTGCCTAGGCTACAAAGTGAGCTTAGAGCCAGCCTGAACTACAAAGCGAGACCCTGTCTCAAAAAAAAAAAAAAAAAAAAAAAAGAATAAGGCATGGTTAGGCAGGTTGGTTCATGTCTGTAATCTAAGCACCCTGAAGGCTGAGGCAGGAAGAGATCGAATTTTAGGACAGTCTGGACAACAAGGGAGACCCTGTCTTAAATGAAGCATTAAGAGAAACATTACTACTCAACCACTGCTGAGATCTTGAAAACACTGTTTAAGAGAAAGATAGAAGTTAGTAATACTTTTTACTATGTTTCACATGTGACTGTTACTGCTTACCAAATCCGAATTTAAGTCTTAAGAATCAACTGTGAAGCTCTTCACTGAAAGCAGAACATGAAACACCTCCATTCAAGCCTAACACATTCCTTCTCGACGACTTCTCTGACTCTGGTCATCCCTGAGTTTTCTCCTCCCATTCTGGGCTTATCTAATACTTTGCTGTTTTCTCGCCACCGCGGCTCACCGGCTCAGTGCAGACGAAGTTCTGTCATTCCTATAATTACCACACCCCCGTCAGCCGCCTTCGGCCCAGCGGTTGTGACATCTGTAGACTGCGGCCGTCCGTCTCCACTTCCCCCACCCTCGAAGCGCCAGCGCCGGCCCGGGGTGTAACTTGCGGCTCCGAGACTGCCCCTTCCCGCCGGCAGAGGCTCTCCAACGACTGCCTCGCTCTCCCAGGCTCAGTCCGGGCCTCGGCGTGGCCACCCCCGCCCGCAGCGGCGCAGGCTCTGCGCCCCGCAGTCCCCGGCGTCGAGTCCACCGCCGCGCGCGCCCCGCCCCGCCCGACCGGCGTTACCGAAGGCGATCACCCCACCCCCACCCTCCCTCTGCGCGGCCGTTAGGACAGCCGGTCCGTGACGCACGGACGCGCGCGGGCGTCCGGGCCCAGACACCGGAGTCCGAGCCACAGCCGGCGCCTGTCCTCGCCCCAGGGCCTTTCCCGGGTTCCTGCGGAGGACAGCCGGATCCGCCTGCGGGAGGGGGAAGGGCTGCGGCCCCGGCTCTCTCACCGGCTCGAGGCAACCGATCCAGCTGCCACTGCTAGGGTGCGGCGCGCGCTCGCTCGCTCTCTCACCGGCCCGTCGTAGCCCTCCCGCGCACAACCTCCGAGAGCTGGCCCGCTCGCCGGCGGTATTCACCAGGCCTCTCTCCACCGCGGCGCTCCAAGCGCGAGACTCGCTCAGCCGGCGTGCGCACTGCGCCTGCGCGCGAGGGGGGGGGGGGACTGCGCGCATGCGTCCTTTCCTTCGCCGCCCGCCCCAAGGACTGCCGGGAAGTGTAGTCTGACGTCTTTCTCTGACTGGGACTCGCTGGTTCAACGCTACAGTTTAGAGTCAGAAGCCAGGAAGACAGGATCTTGCTGAGAAAGGGACTTGGGATTGTTGGCACAGGCCAGGAAAGTTCTGTCTTCCAGCCTTCCTCTATTAAGCTATTCCAGTGCGGACCGTCCCCCCTCCCGTCTCTGTATCTACCCTTTACATGGGAGGTACCTAATACAGTACAGGTTTATTGAATGGTGGATGCCTGAAGGCTGGAGGGAATGTGGCCAAAGTGACGTCAGCGCCCCGCTGCCGATGTTCACGTGCAGCGGGTTTGCGGGAAGCGTCTGTGTATTTTTAGTTATTACTCATCCCCCGTGCTTGACAATTTGTAAGTACCATACAATCATTAGGAAGTAAATTTTTAACACAAATCCTTGATTTCCTCTCGGTTAAGTACTTTCAAATGAAAATTTTGGCTAAATGGTTATCACGTTCTACGGAGAGAAAGAAAATAACAGCTTCAGCGGACGAAAAACTGGTATCAGTCAAGCAGAGGTCGCCAACAGAAAAACCTCACAAGTCACTTGATTTATCAATGCAATACATCCCAAGAAACAAGGTGAAAGATGGGGTCACCGGGTGTGGTTGGCCCACGCCCATTATCCCGGAATTTTATCTAAGAACAGTTAAAGCAGGACAATCACAAATTTAAACCCAGTTTGGAAACCTATCAGCCTAGGGAGAGTCCCTGTCTCAAAATTTAAAAAAGGCTGGGGATGCAATTCAGTGTGAGGGCCCTGACATATATATTATAATATATATTATTGCAGTACATTTATAATTGTGTGAGAAAAGACCCATAATAATTGAATTCTAGTCTATCCAATGTTCATTTTCTTCCTTCCTCCTCTCCCTTTCTCCCTCCATTCTCCCTTAGATCCTGCTTCCACTCTTCCACTTTTAGTGTGTTTATTAGCATAATAGTTGAGTTTCAGCAAGGAGGCTGGAGAAAAGGCAGGTGTTTTACGGGAAAGTCTCAGGGACAAGTATAGCTGACCACAACTATGTTGAGGGCAAATCACCTTATTCTTTTTTTTTTTTTTTTGAGACAGGATCTCGCTTTGTAGCTCAGGCTATCCCCGAGCTCACTATGTAGCCCAGGCAAGCCTGGAATTCAGCAATCCTCCTGCCTCTGCCTCCTGAGTGCTGGGATGACTGGAGTGAGCCACCACACCCAGCACTACGGTACAGGGTGCTGATTGCTGGTGGGCGTGAGTCACCACGCCCAGTATTGCTGTATGTGGTTACTGGGATCTAACCTGGAACCTTGCACTTCCTAGGTAGGTGCTAGAACCACTGAGCTAAATCTCCGACCCAAATCACCTTATTCTGATCATGAACTAAGACTGATTATTTAGAGATGGATTTATCAACAAAAGTTTGTTTCAATTTGCCCTGACTCTTACTAAGGCATAGACCTTGAAGGATTTAGTCAAAACTCGCAGGGTTTTGTTAGGTCTGTCCTCTTTGGCAGGATCTCCTCAGTCCTCTTTGGCAGGATCTCCTCAGTCAGCTAAAAACTCTGCTCAGTTTTTTAGCCACTGCCTTTAATTCAGTAATCACCACAGATCTGGAAAAATATCAGGCAAATATAAAGCTGTCTTCTCATGGCTTTTCTTTTCTTCCATATCTTGCATCCACAAATTCTCACTGCCTATTACCTCTGCAGTCCATTAATGTTTTTAATATTTCCTGTAGTTCTTAGTATGGAAGAGTTGGTCCAAAATACAGTAGGCCATTGCCCAAAGCATAATTCTTAAGTATGTTGCCTTTACAAAAATGTTATCATGAATATGTGGTATTCTATAAACTACAGATTGAGAAATTTAAAATTATTGAACAATATTTTTCTATTACAATGCTGCTATAGATATAGGTACTGTGCACAAGGGTGCTGTCATATCCTAGGACATTGCTTCTTGAATGTCATTAGATGAGGTAGGCAGAATGCTAAAATACTCTCCATCTCTTGCAGAAGCCCTTGGAATTCCTACACCTGGGGTATAGATGGGATCCCTGACTTACTTTCAGAATGTAATGTCAGCAATTGGATGTCACTCCCATGATGACATTTTATTACACAAGACCTTGTCTTACAAGATTAGCACTAGAGACTCTCCTGCTGGCCCTGAAGAAGCAAACTGTCATGTTTTAAACTGCCAGGTGATAGGACAGTGGGGAACCACAGAAGGCCTCTAGGACCTTCTGTGGGAGCCAGTAAGAAGCCTGGGTTCACAGTCCTACACCCTCAAGGAAATAGATTCCACCACCGACCTGAGAGCACAGAAGCAGACTCAACCACAATACAGCCTCCAGATGAGAAAACAGCCTGATTTACACTTCCCTGCAGTGTGGCTAAACCCTAAACAGCTATGCTGTGTATCAACTCTTGGCCCACAGAAACTGTGAGATAATCAATGTCCTTTAAGCCTTTAGCTCTGTGGTAATTTGTTACACAGCAATAAAAAACTATACTAGGTATCACTGGATTATTTTACAAAGTGATGTACCAAGTTGTATGTTCCACCATGTATGTTATGCATATTACTAACATTTGGATGATTCTTAAAGTTTTGCCTAATAGGTATGGAAGTAAATAAAAATAAATTGCATATATTATTTGAATAAAAATATGAAAATATTTACTTGAAATTATATATTCTATTGTATTTCTTTTCTGCTACATACATGCTATTGCTTAAACAATAGCAATAGAACTAGTTAAAAGCAGCAACTGGTAACAATAGAAGTACCAATTAGGTAAATAAAAGATATGAGAAAAATATGACAATTTTAAAATGTTTCCATTCTATGTAAAGCAATTTATTTTAATTTTATGGCATAGTTAAATTTTATAGGCATTTTACTCTACATTCCTAAGACACACACATATAGAAGAATTTTTAAAAGAATGTAAATACAACTAAACAAACAGATATTACCTATATTATATTAAAAATAATGATGTGGGATTTTTATGATATGGTGGGATGTTTTTATTCTGTTTTCCTATTAATGGAACTGCTTTGAACTCTCTGGAACCTTTGGACCTCTTTTTTTTTATTTCTTTTATGTAATGGTAAAACAATACAGTCAAACATAAAATTAATTCTGACTTGGAACTCTGCTCTTCTACCTTCACTGCACTGCTTCCTGTTTTCATTGCATACTAATGACATCCAGCTAGATTTTCTCTCAAAAAAGTGATCATAGAACACTAAGAACTGTATTTAATAACACAGCAGGTTGGGAACCGGAGATTTAGCTCAGTGAGTGGTTCTGGCACCTGCCTCACAAATGCAAAGTCCCTGGTTCAATCCCCGGTAACCACATACAATATTGGGCGTGGTGACATCCACCAACAATCAGTACCACACACCACAGTGCCAAGCGTTGTGGCTCACACCTGTAATCCCAACACTCGGGAATCAGAAGCAGGAGGATTTCTGAGTTCCAAACTTGCCTGGGCTACATAGTGAGCTCAGGGCCAGCCTAAACTACAAAGTGAGACCCTGTCTCAAAAAAAAAAAAAAAAAAAAAACAGTAGGTTGTTGGTGGGTTTTTTTCTTTGTTTTTAGTCAGGGTGTCACTTTGTAGTTCAGGCCGGTCCTAAATTCACTATGTACCTCAGGCTGGGCTCAAACTCAGCAATCCTCCTGCCTCAGCCTCCTGAGCACTGGGGCTACAGACATGCACTACCATGCCTGGTTCCACAGCAAGTTTTTAAACTCACAGGGATTCATTTCCAGCCCTCCACAATGTCTACCCACTTTGAATTACAGTCTTGTCAATCAGATCATTAATATCTATAAAGTAACTGTCTAGGCACTCTTTGTATCAAATACCCCACACTTTTTAAACACTCTGGAACCTGTCAGAGGACATCATGAATTAAAACTTTTTTCTGCATGGAAAATAGTTTTAAAGCACAGATGTAGAAGAAAATGGAGGTTGTCTTTTTCCTGGAACTTTTTAAAGTTCAGAAACAATCTTATCCTCCCCTATTAGTCAGTCTCTTTCTCTCTCCCTCTTTACCTCTTTTCTCTCTCTATCTCCAGTATTATGGATTGAACCCAGCAAGCACTGAGCTATGTCCCCAGTCCTTTGGTACTATTATTTTTATTTTTAGGCAGAGCCTCACTAAGGTTCTAAGGTTAGCTTCAAATTGCAATCCTCCTGCTCCAGCCTTCTAAGTAATGGGGTTAGGGCCATGGGCTACTGTCCTCCTGGAATTTTTGTTGCTCCTGCAATAACTTTGAACAACTCAAATTTTCATCCTTTTCTATGCTTCTTATGGCCACTTTAAATATTGCATCCTCTTAGGGCGAGCATGGTGGTGCACACCTGTAATCAGCACTTGGGAGGCTGAGGCAGAAGGGTCACTTTATGTTTGAGCTCAGTCTGGGCTACAGAGTTCAAGGCCAGCTTGAAATATAAAATGAGATCCTGGCTAAGAAAGAGAGAGAGACAGAGAGAGAGAGAGACAGAGAGAGAGAGAGAGAGGCTCCATCTTCTCCACTTAGCACCACAGACCTCATGTGTGTGCATGTGGATACCTCAGCCTCCATTTCTGCAAAAACTCACACCTTAGCTTGTGCATGCATGCATGCATGCATGCGTGTGTGTGTGTATGTGTACTGGTGTAGTAAATTGAACCTAGTCCTCGTGCATACTGGGCAAGCACTGTACCTCGGAGCTACATTCCACTCCCTTGACCATTCTTAATGCAGACTATGGCATAATATGGAGAGGCCCAGTAAAGCACTGAAAGTGTATTGAACTGTTTCAATAAACTTGGTGGTGGGTCCGGGGTTTAGCTTAGTGGCTCTGGTGTTTTCCTGGAAAGCACAAGGTCCCAAGTTCAATACCTGGTACCACATATCACAATGCTGGGCCTCACATCTGTTATCCCAGCACTCAGGAGGCACAGGCAGGAGAATTGCTGTGAGTTCAAGGCTTGCCTAATGAGCTCAGGGCCAGCTTCAACTACAAAGAAAGACCTTGTCTCAAAAATCAAACAAACAAAAAGAAGAAACTTGAGAGTCCTGGGTACCTACAGAGTGGCTTACAGGTAAGTAGCACAGGACCTCTTCTCTGGCCCTGTGGAACCACTATCTGGTTATGATGAGTACACCAGAGAAAAGTCAGGATGAAGCTCAAGCATGTGTCCTGTATGAAAGGATCTTTCAAACCAGTGGTCCAAGGTGGAATCCCATTACTTAGATCAAGGCAACACAGTATGAGAGAACAAGCATGCTTCTTTTAAGGAGAATGCAGGTTAAGGTTACGACAAGGAGAAAAAAGGTATATTACGTTCAAGAAGTTGAGGGTGTGAGGTCTGGAGAGTTCGGAAGTACAGGAAATAGGATTTGCAAGTCAGATGCATGGCCAGTGAGCTGGCTTCTACATTACAAATACAACCTTAGAATGAAATTCAAGCCAAATCACAGAGCTGTTTTCTCTGCCTTACATACATTTCCAGTGTTCTAAGATTGAATTTCGGTTTGACGGCTTCTTCCCAGTCCCTGATTATTTTATCCTTCTCCCTCTTAAGTTTTTTGCAAAGAATCTATAACTCTCCTTTTATTATACCTAACCATACTTGTTGCCTGCATCTGCCTTTTGTATTATTCAAGCTAAAAGCTTGTGAAGATATTTGCTTTATCCAGTATCATATCCCTTGTACATGAAAAGTGACTGAAATGTTTCTCATGATCAATAAATATTTGGTGAATTACTACCTTGGCTTCACGGTGTCCAAGCAGCATTGAATAAGACAGTTGTATCCAAACTAAATACTTTCAACATTCTTCTACTTCAGATCTTTCATTTTGCACACAATTTTTCACTTACTCAAAGGTGATTTATTTTGATATTTAAAGCACTTTAGAAAATTCTCTAGAAAATCTAAAATCATTCTGCTGTCATATTTTATATCATAATTTTAGAAAATAAAGGTTTGGACTGTATTCTGAAAAAATCTCATCATTGCATGTAGAGTTTTTTGGTGTTACCTACAATGAATGAGATGAAAGAATAACAAGGAAAAGGAACAGTCTCAAGAGCGTTTGGGTTGGTGTCTGTCTACTCTATTCTCCAAGAAATACATACAAAGATGAAAGCACTAAGATCCAACTACACTGCTGGTCCTTCCAATAATCCAGTCAACCCAAACAGACAACACATTTGCAACACTCAGATCATTCTTTGAGACATTGATGATTATGGTTTACTTATTTCCCCCAAAGCAAAGGCCATGTGAGTCATTAAAATGACATCTAGGTTAGTCAACAGAACTGCTTTTTGAGAATGTCCTCCAGGACTGCTGTGAAGATGACATCAGTGGTCTTGATGAATAATCCTGTGACTGCTCATAATCCTGGACACATGTCCACAAATACTGGGGGAGAGCCTGTGTGCTGCTAAAAATAACAAAGGTTTCAGGGCTGGACATACTATTAACCATACTGTCATGACCATCAGTGGCTCCAGGACTCCGTGGTGGAGGGACAATATTTGACGGATGACCCTGGCAGAAGGAGCCAGTGAGTACTTCAGCCTCAAACACGTAGATCAGCTTATCGGTGACAGATGCTTTCTTGGCCTTATCTGCTAGGGTTTTGAGGTTCCTGGTGAAGTATATGCCAGCTCCATATTTTGTATCTAATAAAAGAAAAAAATTATTATTATCTGACCAATAATATTGCCCATCTGAGTACTGTTAATGGCTTGTACATAAATGTCCCCTCAAAGGCTCATGCGGCCATAGGTGGTAGTTTCAAAAGTGGCTGGATTAAAATTGTGATACGGGGATTATAGGTGTGAGTGATGGAAGTCCCACCCTGGTAATGGATGGCACCAATCAATAGGTTTGTAGCCTGGATAGAATATAAAGGGACAGAAAGAAGACCTGCTTATTGCTTCACTGTGTGGCCTGTTTGCCATGTCTTATTTCTTCTCTGTGATGCACCCCATGCAGCCCCACTTTAAAGCCAACCAACCCTCTACAACTGTGAAAGGAAATAAAATTTTCCTCATTTAACTCTGAATGTCCAGTGTTTTGTCTCAGAGACAAGAAAAGTAACTAACACAAGGACTAATACATATTGTATGCTCTAAGACTCCAAATAATCCCTTCCTCTCAGTCTCAAGTCCTGCCTGTAGCCAAGGTACCCAAAGTTTTGACCCTGAAACAAACTATTACTGACACTTGCCACACAATGGTTTACATTTGAGTATTTCATTGGAGTTCCAGAGAGAAAGCTCTGGCTTTCAAATCATTTTCACATTGATTAGGTAGAATATGTGATTTGGATAGTATCCCCCTAAAAGATGAAAAATTTGAGATTCAAAGAAATTACAGATTCAAGTCCACATTAGCCAAACATGTGAAAAACAGTGTAACTGAAGTACAGTTCCACTGCTGTTAGGACATTATCTAAATACTCTAAGGACTAGCTCTCTAAGTATTTTCTAGTGCTGGAGATCAAACCCAGGGCCTCACACACATTAGGCCAGTGCTTGACCATGGAGATACATCCTCATCCCATCTCCACAACTCTTGAGAATACAGCTTGAAACAGTATTAGGAATAGAAGGCAGGATCACAGGCAGAACAATACAAGAAAAATATGTCAAAATAAGGAAAATGTTGAGCATGCATGCTTCATTGTTCTTACCATGGCCTGGCACTACAGCCCCATATGCTTCTGATGTGGTTTCACTATTTCCACCCATAAGATGTTCTGGAAACAGTGATACTAGGAAGGATCCTGAAATCTAATCACTACAAATGAATACTCTCTACTCAAGCTTACTGCTTGTGATCTGCATTCTTTTTCTTGGAGTATTAAGAGTATCAAAGAAGCTAAGGGCTGAATTCTGGGCCTCTCAGTAATCCCCATTCAGTACCATGTCTAATATCACTAAGAGACCCTAGACATTTAGCTCAGTGGTAGAATGTGTACTTAGCATATGCAAGGCCCTGAGTTCAAACCCCACTACTAAAAATACCCCAGAGCACCAGGTGTGGTGGCTCATGCCTGCAATCCCAGCACTTGGGAGGCAGAGACAGGAGGATTGCTGAGTTCGAATCTTGCCTGGGCTACATAGTGAGCTCAGTGCCAGCCTGAACTACAAAGCGAGACCCTGTCTCAAAAAAAAAAAAAAAAAAAAAAAACTCAGAGCGGGCCAGAGATTTAGCTCAGTGGTTCCGGCGCCTGCCTTGCAAGCACAAGGTCCTGAGTTTGATCCCCAGTAACCACATACAATGCTGGGCATGGTGACCCATGCCCACCAGCAATCAGTACCACATAGCACAGTACCCAGCGTGGTGGCTCACACCTGTAATCCCAACACTTGGGAGGCAGAGGTAGGAAGACTGCTGAGTTCGAGGCTTGCCTGGGCTACACAGTGAGCTGAGGGCCAGCCTGAACTACAAAGCAAGACCCTGTCTCAAAAAAAAAAAAAAAAAAAAAAAAAAAAAAAAAAAAAAAAAAAAAAAAAAAAAAAAAACTCGGAGAGAAAAAAACTGAAAAACTGAAACTTCTTTAAGGCTGTATTTTCATTCCTTCTTTCCTTCTCTCTCTTACTCTTCTACACTTAACAATACCATTTTAGGCTGTAGAGCAGCACTGATAAGTAGAAATGCAATATAAGCCACATAAGTAATTTAAAATTTTCTAGTAGCCACATTTAAAAAGGTAAAAAGAAAAATTAATTTATTTTTGCTATTTATTTATTTATTTAATGGTAGTGGGAATCGAACTGGGACCTTGCACTTGTGAGGCAGGCACCAGAACCACTGAACAAAATCCCCAGCAAATTTTTATTTAACCCATAAGTTTCAAAATGTTCTCACATCTCAACATTTAACAATATGGACAATCATTAAAGAAATATTTTACATTCTTCTGTAGGAAATCGAAAATATGGTATGTATTTTGTATGTATTGTACATGTCAATTTAAATTAGTCCCAAATAGACCAGTTACCACATTGAACAGTGCTAGCCTAAGGATTAAAAATGACTGCTCTCAAATTTCTCAAAGGTAGCTGCATGCATAGCAAGATAATATTTTGGGATAAAAATCAAAGATTTTTCTTTCTCAGTAGTTTCTTCTCAAACTTTATTCCTCCTCCTCTCCTTCCATTGAGTTCTTGTTACTTACTACCTCCAGGACAAAAAAGACAAGTTTAGTAGGCCAGTGGTACATATCTATAATCCCAGCACTCTTGGGGGTTGAGGCAAGAGTACTGCACTGAGTTCAAAGCCAACCTGGGCTATATACAAAAGTTGAATTGCTTTGTTTTGTGTTGTGTTTGAGCCTGGGTCTCACTATGGAGTTCGGGCTGGCCTTGAATTCACTACTGGTTGAGACTGGCCTCAAACTCCCTGCAATCTGTCTGCCTCACCTTCCTGAGTGCTAGGGCGAGAGGTGTGTACCAAGACCACAGCCAGCTCCCTGGGCTACATAGCAAGCTCAAGGCCAGCCTGAAATACATAGTGAGATCCTGTGTCCAAAGCAAAACAAATAAGTGTCAAACAAAGCCTATGTATGTATGTATACATGTATAAAAATATGCCTATACATTCATATATATGTATGTATATATATATATATATGTATACAATTTTTTAAATATATATTGAGGACTAAACTGAAGGCTTTCGCACTAAGCTACATCTCCAGTCCTATCTCATGTTTTATTTTGAGACAGAAGAAACTTCTCAAACTGAGCTCAAATTTGTGATCTTTCTGCCTGCCTCAGCATCCCAGAAAACTGGGATTACAGGCGTGCACCATCACACTTTTTGTTACAACAATTATTTTTGACCAAGAAAGAATGTGGTCTTCAAATTCTTTCAGTTTTCTGAAAAGAAAAGGTGGTGTTTTGTTTTGTTTTGAGACAGCATCTTACTTTGTAGTTCAGGCTGGCCCTGAACTCACTATGAAGCCCAGGCAAACCCCAAACTCAGCAATCCTCCTGCCTCTGCCTCCTGAGTGCTGGGATTACAGGCATGAGCCACCACGCCCAGGAGTATGTGGGACTGATTGCTGGTGGGTGTGAATCACCATGCCCACAGTATTGGTGTATGTGGTTACTTAGCACTTGCTAAGCAGGTGCCAAAACCTCTGAGCTAAATCTCCAGCCCAAGAAAAAGGTTTTCTGAACTAAAGACAAAACACCCTGAAGGATTCATGGTTGTACATTTTTGGGTGTTTGTTGTTGTTGTTGTTGTTGTTTTAATTTTTGAGCCATGTACTCCAGGCTGACCTTGAACTCATTATGTAGCCCAGGCTGGCATCAAATTCAGAGCAATTGTCCTGCCTTATCCTCCCGAGTGTTGATACCATAGGTGTGCACCACCATGCCTGACATAAACCTGAAGGATTCATGGCATGGAGCTTTAACAAACAATAAACAACAGAGGAAAGAATAGTACAAGATACTCTAGAGCAGGCTTCTCACTTCAACTCCAAATAAAAGCTCTCTGTGACTAATAGAAGAAAGAATCAGAGAAAATGTAACAGGCCTGGAGAACTCTGAGAAGGGGAGGTCCCTTACTACTCCCCTGCTTTGTCCTTCGGCACCCTGAGAGTCAGCATATGCAAAGTAGAAATCTCACATCTAGAGTGCATATCCAGTGCCGAAAGGACACTGCCTGTTCTTGAGGGGGAATCTCTCATCCAGCCTGGTAATAGAGTGGAAAGTAGAAATGCTGGGGAAGGCTCCAGGAGAGATAGTGATAGTTCTGTTAGTAACGTGGAGATTAGGCGAGTGTGTTTTGAGGCCCCACGGAAGATAAACTAGAAGGATGAACAAGGCAAGCGCACAGGCTTCAGCAGCACATATATGAAACTGAACAACACACAGATGATCTTTATAAGGCTGAGTAACTAGATCCAAGTAACTGCATGGACAGAAGGCTGAAGCAGCTGAGTGAAGAGACAAAAGCCAATAATCCAGCACTCTACATGACCACGGCAGGAGCACTCCAAGTCTGAGCCCATCTGGGACAATTTAGTGAATAAATGAGACCCTGTCTGGAAAAAGAAAAAAAAAAGGCAAAGAAAAGAATGAAGAATGATAATGGATTAGTCTTGAGATCCCAGATAGGTAGATGTTAATGGTATTGCTCTAGATAGGGAGTATCAGAAAACAAAGAGTATAGTTCTTAGGGAAAAGGATAACCGAGAAAAGGCCTCAGGAAGAGGTGGCCGTGGTACATCTAGGTAAAGATATCCCAAACAGAAAGTGAGACACATGGCCCTGTACATTAGGAAAGAAGTATGGGTTTAGAGTTAGGAGTGTGTAGGTCGTCATCGTTAGAAGACTTGAGACCATGGGAATATATTTATATATATAAAAAAATCACTTATCAGGAGGATTGCTGAGTTCGAGGCTCGCCTGGGCTACATAGTGAGCTCAGGGCCAGCCTGAACTACAAAGCAAGACCCTGTCTCAAAAAAAAAAAAAAAAAGATCAAGAGGCAAGCAAGAACTCTGCCTCTCCGAGATTTACAGTCCAGGTTCTGAAAAACAACTTGGAGAAGGGAAAAAAAAAGGAGAGAAAGGATACATCCCTAGAAACCAGGGGGAGTGTGACAGAAAAACTAAAACCTACAGAGAAATGGAAGTGATGGAAGACAACTTGGGAAGGGAAGAGACAATCTACACTTTCTCCCAGGCCCTGGTGTATGGGTCACGTGAGAGCCTGAATCTACAGATTAGTAACAGCTAGGGACCCCAAAGGGTTTCAGGGAGAAATATAGCAGTAGAACAGATAGTCAGCTGATGAAGGCTGCAGAGAGAGTGTATGACTCTGCCCCTACATGGCTCCTTCAACAGGCAACAGCTGCTGAGTGACTCCAGGCCAAGCGCCTGCCATGTTCCCTGGAGGGAGTGCTTGGGCAGACACCATTCTGGGGAAGGGCTGCTGATCTGAACTGGGGACTCAGCTGTGGGACAGCTTCAATCAGGGCTCCTTGTGTTACATTTCCATAGTGGCTGGGTGAGAGATGATAGACAGCTAGGCTGGAAAGAGACATCTTGAGAGATTTAAGCTAACAGACACAGGGATGGGGATGTAGTTCAGCAGCGCCGAGCGCCTGCCTGGTAAACCAAGGGCCTGAGTTCAATTCCCAGTATATACACACAGAAAAGCTAAAGGACATAGGTCCAGCCCCATAGCCAAAGGTTAGGCACAGCCTGAGGTGCTCTGGCTTTGACATTCACAGGCCCTGCTGCCTGCGGGTGCCTGCTTCTAGCACAGATCTGGGGCCTGACTGCCCTCTTTTTCCACCAGTGTACAGAAGAGCATCTTGATTTGGACACTACTTCAAAATTTAAGACCCCACAAGAAAACTACATGTTAAAAAATCACAGAGAAATTTTTCGTTTGCTTTGTTTTTGTTGTTGTTGTTGTTGTTGTTCTTTTTGGTTTTTGGTTTTTTTTGCGGTACCAGGGATCGAGTGCTTTGGTTTTGTTTTGGGGTTTTTTTTGCATGTGTTTCTGTTTTTTTATTATTTTATTTTGTTTTTGTTAGTTTGTGCATTGTTTTTAGTTTTGTTTCTGTTTTTTCTTCTTTCTTTTTACTCCTTTCTTCATCAGTTTATTGGAGATTGGGAGCTCTTCTTTTGCTTGCTTTCATTATCTCTTTTCTTCTTTTTTCTCTTTATTTTTCCTCTTTTAATTTTTCATCCTTTAATGCTCTCTTATTTTTACTCCTATGTAATTTCTTTTTTCTCCCTCTTTTACTTTTATCTCCTTTTTTTGTTTTGTTTTGTTTTGTTTTGGGCAGTACTTGGGCACTTGTGCTTTCAAGGCAGGCAGGGTACCACCTGAGCTAAATCCCTAGCCCTAATCTCCTATTTCTCATCTTTTTTTTTTTCCCCTTACTTTTATCTACCTCCCAAACAGGATCCTTTGTACTACTTGTCTCTTTTCCTTCTCATAGTCCCATACTTCAAGTTTTCAATTCTTTTCCTTTGCACTGTCCTGTTTCCAAACCCCATACTTCTGATAGTATAACCACCAAGCTTTGTTAATTGTCCGATAATTAACTCTATAAAATTACTGTAGCATTACTTCCTAACATTAGAAGAAATATAGTTGTCAGATTTAGTTCGTATTAGCTGTAAGTCAATACCTGAGTTTGCATACCACTCTATACCACTTTTTTCTACAGTTAAGGGTGGTACATGATTGGTGCCTATGGTATGTTAATATGCAGTTTATCTTGGATGATAATACTCTAGCTGATTTGCTTGATAGTACCATGGTCACATAAATATCACTCTTTCTCTGTAAGCCACCACTTGGTGACATTAGCAATTCTAAAGTATATTTCTGGAGAATTTGAATTTGAGCTAACTAACTGCATCCTCCCTTCCCAGATTAACCAAAGTGGTCAGATTTTGGCACTAACACAAAGGACTACCGTTAGTGATACCCGAAGTACAGCACAGGAAAAAAAAACTAAATAGACCTTTATACTAACCACAAAGCTTTACATTATGAACACTCACAAACCTCAGCACAAAAAACAAAGCAAAACAAATAGGCAATAGAAACATGAGAAGACAAGGCAACAAGACACCTCTCCAAACTCCCAACTTTACCAAAGCCAACCCAGGGGGCCCAAAAGAACAGAATGTCATAAGCCACCACCCAAATTACTGGAACGGGAAACAGAAGAGGTTAGAAAACAGATTAAAGAGGTACTTAGCCAGATCACAGAAGATATAATTAATAGATAAAGGAAGTAATAACAGTAATGATTCAGGAGCTTTCAGAAGATACTAATAAAAAGTGACATAAGATAAACAAAACAATATAAAATATGACCGAGTAGGCTAGGGTCACTGGAAGAAAGTTTCTTTTTTTTTTTTCATTATTCAGTAAACTTTATTGGTACATTATATACACAGCTCACAATCACACAAAACATTGGGGAATTTGTACCAATATGTGACACAGGTCAATTCTCATTTTTACCCACATCCCTGCCCACCCTAGATAGTTTCCTTTTTTAAGACAGGGTCTCACTCTGTAGTTCAGGCTGACCCTGAGCTCACTATGTAGCCCAGGCAAGCCTCGAACTCAGCAATCCTCCTGTCTCTGCCTCCCGAGTGTTGGGATGACGGGCGTGAGCCACCATGCCCAGCACGGTGGTATGTGGTATTGATTGCTGATGGGTGTGAGTCACCACATCCAGTATTGTTGTATGTGGTTACCAGGAATCAAACCAGGGACCTTGCACTTGCTGGGCAGGTGCCAGAACCAAGAAGAGTATTTTTAAAGACAGATTCTTACTATATAGTTCAGGCTGGCTTTGAACTCAAGGTGACCATCCTGCTTCAGCCTTATCAGTTCTGAGATTACAGGGGTGCACCACCATTTCTTGCCAGGACAGTCTCTTTAAGAAGTAGTGCTAGGTCAGGGATTTAGCTCAGTGTTTCTGGAGTCTCTTTGGCAAGTGCAAGGTCCAGAGTTTGATCCCCAGTACCACATATCACAATGTTGGGCGTGGTGACTCACACCTGCAATCCCAGCACTTGGGAGGCAGAGGTAGGAGGACTGGCACAAGTTCAAGGCCAACCTGGGCATATATAGTGAGCTCAGGGCCAGTCTGAACTCCAAAGCAAGATCCTGTCTCAAAAAAAAAAAGGTGCTGGAAAAACTAGCTATATACTTTCCAAAGATTGAGCCTAGACCCTTATCTTTCATCATGCATAAACTAAAATCAAAGTGGATCAAAGATATAAACATTAAAACACAAACATTTAATTTGCTGGAAGATACAATAGCTAAAAACCTTGAAGGCACAGATGTAGGCAAAGACTTTCTGAACACAACCCTGGTTGCACAAGAAACAATACCAAGAATCAACAAAAAGAAATCACATCAAATAAAAAGCTTTTTGCATAGCAAAGGAAACCACCAACAGAATGAAGAGACAATCTACAGAATGGAGAAAATTTTTTGCTAGCTACAGCCCAGGCTAATATCTAGTATATATAAAAAGCTCAAAAAAATCAGACCCTCCCTAGATTTAAAGACTGTACAAAACAGAAACAGTTCTTAGACAAAGTAGTACAAACTTCCAATAAATATATGAAAAAGCGTTCAACACCACTGGTCATTTGAAAAGTGCAAATTAAAACAACAGTGAGATTCCATCTCCAGAAAGAATGGCTATAATCAAGAAATCAACCAATAAAAAATGCTGCTGAAGCTACGTCAGAAAAGGAAAGCCTCTTCACTGTTAGAAATATAATCACTGTGGAAATCAGTATAGAGATTCTTTATAAAACTGAAACTAGAGGTTCTATTTAGCCTAGCCATTCCCTTTCTAAGTATCTTCCCCAAAGAGTAAATAAATCTTCATATATCATTCATTGATATATGAATATCCATGTTTACAGCAGCACAATTTGTAATAGCTAAATATTGGAAGTGGCCTATATGTCTATCAACAGATGAACTGATAATGAAAACAGGGTATTTACATACAATGGAATACTAGTATGCCATAAAAAAGGTTAAATTTGAGTCACTGGTAGGAAGTCCCTTGCAGGAAAATGGATGCATCAGACCATAATGTTAGGTAAAATAATTCAGACATACAAATTTAAATATCATATAGTTTCTCTTATAGGAGAAACCCAATATATAAGTAAATTGCAAAATAAAAGACAGTGGTTAAAAAAAGAGAAAAAAGTTGCTATAATCTAGCATTAATAATGTATCTAAAAATATACCTTAATTTAGTATAACTATCTTACATGTTTTATATGTTTTTTGGCCTGTTCATCTGGCTGTCAATCTGTATTTATGGTAATTAACTTGATAAGAATGTATAAAATAAATAAATGATATGGCAAAAAGTTTTTTAAATGGTGAAAGTGGAAAAGGGGAAAAAAAGAACTGAGTTGCTATATGTACATGTACCAATTTCTCACAATGAATTTGATAAATTTCTTAATGCAAACATATATTAATAAAAATTTAAAAAATAATTGTGGACTGAATGAATGAGCTCAATAATGGAACCACAAGTGTGTAAGACTCCTTGTTTCATTCACCCAAGTCCTATAAACAAAAGATGAAATCAGGATAACACTGGCTGGAAGGCAACCATAGAGTAAATGAAAGAGAGAAAAAAGAAAGAGAAAGAGAGAAAAATAGAGAGAAAGATAGGAAGGGAGAGAGGAGGGGAGGCCCGAGGCAAGCTTTGCTAACAGAAGCCCCTTGCCTGGGTCTGGCCACCTAAATTGACTGCAGATCCTAATATTTAGAACACTGTACATCCAGAAAACCCATGAGATTTACACTCCCAAGGACAGCAGCATCTGTGGCAGTGAGATTACCATCTCTGAGCTTGTTTAGCATCATCAGTGCAGAGTTCTCTCCATGCTACAGGGATGAGCCCATCAGCACAGGTGACTAGTAGTGTCTCCCATGAGAGGTACTGTCTAAATCATTCCTCAGCAACAACTATTATGGGGTTTAAGGTAGGCAAGAGCAAAGGCCCAAAGGAAAAAGATGAAATTCTTTAGGCTTAGAGACTACATGGAAACAAGGTCTTCAGCGGAGTTTGAGGATGTAAACTTAATCAGAAGTGAGTAGGTCTCCTCCCTGCTGAGTTTCTAAAAAAACACACAGCTGAAGAAATCACCAGCCACACTGTGCAGCCTGAGAATGTGACAGCCTGTGAAGTGATCCACAGTCCCCTCTAGGTCATGGGGCTACCGTCCATGAGGAGTATTTTCCCAGAGTGGAAAAATAAGGGGTTTACTTCATTCTGAAAATAGCAGTCTACTATTCTTGACCAGTCACACACAATAAGTAGTGAGGCCTGCTGACTATTGCCTGCGTGTGTGCAGTATGGAGGACTCAATTTAAGGCACTGGCACTGAGCTACCCTGGGCCCTACTTCTGAGGCAGGGTTTGGCCAAATTGCCCAGGATGGGCTTGAATTCATAATCCTCATGCCTTGGCCTCCCAGCACGCTAGGATTACAGTCCTGCATGATAATGCCCTCTCTTCTCTTTCAAAATGGAGATTTTCATTGCACATTTCTTGTTACTTCGGATATCATTATCTAATAAATATGTGAGGGAAATTCCTTGCTTTTAAGCTTTTAGAGAGAACTGCCTAGACTTGAGGCTGATGATGAGATTAGATAAGACATCTGAGAGAATAGTGTGTATCTTAGATGTTCTGGGAAGAAAGATGTTCTTAGATGTTAGGTAGAACATGGGCAATATGGAGCACAAGACTAAAAAAGAATACTCACTAGATTTAGAAAACAGGAAGATACTAACAATCTTAATGAAAATTGCCTATGTATAGAAGCTAATTAAGAAGCAAATGAAGGCTAGAAATTTAGCTCAACGGCACAGTGCCCACCTGGCAAGTGTAAGGTCCTGAGTTCAATAACTGATACCAAAAAAAAAAAAAGTTGCAGATTAAAGGCTTTGAAGAAAAGGAGCATACTGGTCATCATATCTTTAGTTGCACTCAGAAGATTTCTTGGTAATTGTAATTCATGTATTTTTACCTCCTGGGAATTATCTATGTTCAATTTTTACCCCTGGTAATAAATATGTTCTCTCTCAGACAAAGAAGATGAATCCAGACCTGTACTTTTTAGAAAACCAGACTGTCAGAACTGACAATACAGAGAAGATCATGCTGCATGTTTAAAAGGTAAAGATTAAGAGCCACTACTTAATGGACTAGGCAAAATGCAGCTTCCCTGCTAAATTCTCCCTGTGTTTGTTGCTAAGGTTCTCAGTCTTCTTTGGAGAGAGCTAAAGCCCAGGTTTTTCAATGGTGGCTGAAGAGGAAAGGATACTACTATCTAGCAATTAAGCGTCTCATAATTTTATACCTGAAGAGAGACATGGAAGCTACACCTAGACCTCCCACAGCTGAGAAGGATCATCAGACCTCACTCCCCTCACCTACCACATCTCAATTTTCTTGCTAGTAGGTTATAAGAAATAAAGAGGATGAAAAAGGAAATATCTTCAATTTAGTGAGCTGTCCTTTTCATTAAAGGGCTGAGGATGGCTCAGTGGGGAATAACTGTGTTGAGATCAGTCAGCAAAAAAAAAAAAAAAAGGAGGGACCAAGGTGCTCTCTTCTGATAAGACATAGAAACAGAAATGAGGAAAAACTAATAATTACACTGAAGTGTATTCTACTGCTTACACTTTCATCAACATAAAATCCATCATCAGCAACAGATGGGAAAGAAAAGTTTAAAACACAACCCTTCCAAAAGACTTCACCTCGAAGCCCCAGCTGCGAATGCCTTCCCTCCCCACAGTGACAAAAGCTTTCAGTGGCAGCCATCAGCTGGGGTCCGCCCGCAGTTCCCACAGGAGTAGCGCTGATGTGGGGCTGAGACCTACCGCAGGACGCTGAGTACAGTCTCTGGAAACCGACTCTGCACACCACATTGCAGAACTGATGGGGGACTTGCTGAAACAGCCTGCGGCTCACAGGCTCCCTGTGCCTTGTCCTTTCCATCAGGGTCTTCTTTCTTTGGAAGGCAGCCATAAGAACTGCATTGTCTATCTTCTGCACCTGTAACCCGAGAAAAAGAAAAGCTCAAAAAGAAACTGAAGCCGGGCATGGTGGATCACGTCTGAAATCCCAGCACATGGGAGGCAGAGGGAGGAGGACTGCTGAGTTTGAGGCAAGCCTGGGCTACATAGTGAGCTCAGGGCCAGCCTGAACTACAAAGCGAAACCCTGTCTCAAAAAAAAAAAAAAAAAAGAGACTGAAGACAGCAACTTAAATTGCCTCTTGTACTGCTTAAAAAATAAAGGTGCTTATAAGCATATTACTTTACACGCCATTTACTTTTCATACAAAGGTGCATAAAATTCTCCCCTGCCTCGACTTCTGTCTCTTCAGAATTCTCTGCCACTTCTTCAATAGATTCATTTAATAAAAATTCACTGAACCATTACGATGTGCAAAGCACTGGTAATGAAAAGGTCAACAAAGAGTGTCTGCTCTCTTCACCACTTATAGGTCCAATTATTTAAAGAGAAGATAAAAAACATTACATATTTTCATTAATTTATATAACAAAATATACAAATGACAATTTTATCAAATTTATTCAATAATTTTTCTGTTTTTATATCTTCAAATATTCAATATATAATGGAATGTTGTAATCTGGACAATAGTGTCTAATCGCTTACCAAATTCTTTTTACACTCTTGTCCCTCTTTAAGCAACACATTTTACACTGTTGTGTTGGTTTTCTTTTTTTGTGGGTGTATAATTTTAATAAAATGCCTACCCAATAAATGTAATGGTGAAGATGTTGGTGATGGACATCCTGATTGGCGTTTCACTATTCATATTTTTCAATATTTGGTCTATTTGGCCTAATCTGAATTGTAAATGACTTTCGAATCCCTTGTTCTGAATAAATAAGAAGCAAGTTCCATATTGTTTGGTCCATAACGTGCATATTTTATAACAATATTTGTGTCACTTTTTGATTATAGAATAGGTTGTTAGATGTTGGCCAATTCTGTCAACACCTCCCATAGAATTATTATAATCATTGACCACTGTTGGAATTTTCTTAGTTTTGTTTCTTGTTTCAAGTTCTATCATTTCTGTACTATGAACAGTTGACAATAAGGAAACTGTGTCTATTGTCTTTTGATTTCATAGCATAGATTTTCCTCTCTAATTCACTATCATTTCTCTTTTTTTTCAGTTTTTTTCCTTTTGCAAATCTTTTGCCACCCCTTCCTATTCAGTCTCAGTATCCCAAATGTGTATTATACTACACTTGATCTTAGCCAAAAGGCCGAGAAGCGATCCAAATGTGTATTATAAAAGAATAGCACTGAGTTCTAGAGGAGTATAGAAATCATATCTAATATACTTGAAATGAGTATTTTTATAGATTGTAGAACAAAATGTGGTTTTATTTTTCACAAATCAACATAAATTAATAAAAGAAAATAACCAGAACTTGTTAATAGATTTCACTAGAAACAAACATCAAAGGTAAATACAATATTCTAAAGCAAAAGTATACAAAAATAATTTATTTAAAACAAATAAACAGCTGGGTGTGGTGGCTCACTCCTGTAATCCCAGCACTCAGAGACAGAGGCAGGAGGATTGCTGAGTTTGAGGCTTGTCTGGGCTACATAGTGAGCTCAGGGCCAGCCTGAACTACAAAGCAAGACCCTGCCTCAAAATTAAACAAATAGAACAAATAAACAGAGATATGAGTATATCTCATGCAAACAAGGATTGGTTGAAACAACACCTGCCCAAGTGATACTCGGGATCCTCCGTACATAAGTAAACACGTTGCCTGGGCAAGTGACACTCAGGGTGAACTGTTCAGTGGCTGAAGCTCATGGTTTAGTAAAGCTTGGTAGACAATTACAATACACTGCAATAAACACGATTTCATTTTCTTTTGTACTGCCCAGAGGCGGGCAGATCACTAGGTTCCTGGATCTCGAACCTGGCTTCTCTGCATCCTACCATCATTTCGCCCTCCTGATCCCAGCTCTGCTCCTGCCCATCCTTCCCTTCCTTGCCTGCTCCTAACTCCAGGTCACTGGGCAGCTGGCTTAGAGTCATCCTCAGATGAGCCTTTCTGTGAGCTACAGAAGCAAATTAATTAGCAGCAAGACAAGCCCATCCTCTCCTTCACAGAGTTTACCTTTATAACCACCAAACCGTGTTTCTCAAACTGCCTCTTTTGATCCTCAAGTTCTTGTGTTAAAGGCACCGGCAATCGCAGAAACAGGATCTTCCCCTCATTCACTTCATCTTGGTGTTTTCCTTGCTGATCAGTCCATTGTCCTAAAATCGAGTACCACAAAACTTTTGTCTCAACACTCTATAAACAGAAAGAAGTTTTGAAAGAAAAGCTTCTAGAAATTTGGAGAAAGAGTTGGCCTTTTTAAAACATATGCCTTGTGTTGTTGAGGACTTGCAAGGAGTGGCACAGCACAATGGGAGGCCACAGGGTAAGGTGGAGGTAAAACGCACTTGTCCGTGGATGGTTTGGACCATGAGCCTAAGGGGATAAGACAAAAAGCTCTGTGTCTACTCCTTCCACTACACCCAATGCCCTAATGGCGACAGGATCGTGTAACAGGAAGTGTTTGGTCTTTCTCACCAGGATGACTCTCTGCCAAAAAGAGACAGGTATAGGAAACCGCAAAGGAATGATGGAAAACAGTAGGACATTTATACGACACTGCAGAATTTTCAGAGTTCACATGTATCTACACTTCATTTGATCATCAAAGCACTACCACTGATACAGGCAACCCAATTTCATAAATAACAAAAATTGAAATTCAGAGAAAGTAAGTAACTTGCCCAATACTCCAAAGCCTAAGTGAAGATCTAAAATTATAAACTTGGATTTATAATCTTAGTGCTTTCTATATAGAGACAAAGCAAAGGACAGTACTGGGAACACAATCACTCACATAAGACCCAGGCAAGAAGAGCAAATTTTGGAGACTAAGAATTTCTGGTGACCTTCTTTCCTCTTTTTCCCCTTCCTTTCTTTCCCCCATTGTTTCCTTCCTTCCTTCTCTCTTTTATAAAATTCAATGGGTGACCTACTTTTGTCTAAGAAAGTTCCTTATTGGACAGATACAGGTGGAGAAATAGAAATCCCACCCCAAAAACCTGAATCAGTTTATTTTTAATTTGTCTTAACACCAAATATATTAAAATAACCCAATATCCAATACATTATCTAATTGAAAGGGCTCAATTTAAACACAAAAAGCCCCTTCACTAAAGATCTGAATTATAATCTGAGAAAGCAAGAAGGAAAAATCTCCCATAAAGGAGGAATGCCAGGGCCGGAGATTTAGCTCAGTGGTTCCATCACCTGCCTCGCAAGCCCAAGGTCCTGAGTTCGATCCCAGTAACCACATACAATGCTGGGTGTGGTGACTCATGCCCACCAGCCATCAATACCACATACCACAGTGCCAGGCATGGTGGCTCACGCCTGTAATCCCAGCACTTGGGAGGCAGAGGCAGGAGGATTGCTGAGTTCAAGGCTTGCCTGGGCTACATAGTGAGCTCAGGGCCAGCGTGAATTATAAAGTAAGATCCTGTCTCAAAAAAAAAAAGAGGAATGTCAAAGTCAGAAAATTTCAGAGGGATAGAGACTTAATTAAATTTGGAGACCAAGTGCTCACATGTATAAGATGTAATATTAGGGTTCCGTTCACCTGAGTTCAATAAGCATTTATCACAGCAAGTCCTGGCGTGGGTACTGGGGAGCCAAAGATCCATGAACGTCTGTGGTTAGTGGCACTCATCGAGAAGGATGAAAAGAATAGCATAAAAAGAGAGTGAGATCTGACTTCTATTTTTCTTGAACTTTTATTGTTCTGATGAATATTTGTTGTTCCCAATGACAGAATTTCAAAATTACCCATTTTGTTAGTACTACAAATTTTGATCTGAGAGTTAGTTTGCATGAACCCTGCTATGAAATAATATCATTATTAAGTGTCCAAAATGTTACGTTTTTTTTCAGTGCTAGGGATCAAATTCAGGACTTTGCAAATGCTAGACAAGTGCTCTACCACTGAACTGCATCCCCAGAAAAATGTCATCTTGCAGTGGAACAAAGGGCTTTTCTGTCTCTTAATTGACAATTGCTAAGATAGTGGGTCAACCTTATGAATGTAATTAAAGAAATGCCACAAGCTTTACAGATCAGTATTTGTCTTCTGTTCTCCTGAACTGAGTGTAAGTTTAAATAACTACATCTATTATATTTTAAAAACTAAGTGGAGCCGGGCGTGGTGGCTCACGCCTGTAATCCCAACACTCGGGAGGCAGAGGCAGGAGGATTGCTGAGTTCGAGGCTTGCCTGGGCTACATAGTGAGCTCAGGGCCAGCCTGAACTGTAAAGTGAGACCCTGTCTCCCAAAAAAAAAAAAAAAAAAACTAAGTGGAACTCATAATACTGTATAATATTTTTATCCTTCTTTATGGTCACAGGGTTTTCTGTGAAATGTGGACACAACATGTATTGCAAACTTGTACTCACTTTGATCATTTCCTTCTGATTTTTGTTGTTGTTGTTGTTGAGATAGAATCTCACTATGTAATTCAGGCTAGCTTTGAAGTCACTATGTAGCCCAGGCTGGCCTCGAGCTCCTTGTGATGGTCCTGCCTCAGCCCCCCAAGTGTTGGGACTATAGGTGTGCACCACTATACCCAGCATTCCTGATTCATTTTTACAGACACATGAAAAGAAAAGGTCCTGTGAAATTTTGCACCTGAGTTTTTGAATCTAAGTCCACTCTCCACATTACAACAAGGGAACTTACTAAATAGATGTAATCTTTTCTTACAATCCTCCATGATTTCCCATTTACTTAGAAAAACTGAGTGCTTTCATGAAGCTTAGAAGGTCTTGTATAACCTAGGCTCTGCTGATAACCTATTTCTAGAGACTGGCTTTCTTTGCCTGGCTAAAAGCTACTTTTTACTCATTTCTCTGACTAGGGTGCCTCCAACTCCCCAAGTCTAGGCGAGGTGCTTCTCTTCGATGGCGCCAGCGCACTTTGACTTTCACCATCAGAACTCACCTGCTTGCTTGCCTGTCAGTATTCCCAGTCCAACTTTGAGCAGGATAATGTCCACCTTGTTTATCCCCAGTACTCTAGCACAATGCTTGGCATATATCACGGGTGCAGTACCTAACAGTTGAATGAGTGAAGCAATCCTGTTTCCTAAGGTAGCATTTTAAATGGTATGATTTCCTGGTTGGCTCTAGGGCTCTGCTGAAAAGGTCTGTCCAGACCCAAATCTCCATGATTATCCTGATGAATCTAGCCCCAAATAAACAGGAAATATACTTAAGTAGACCTTATAGGACTGATAAATAATTTTGCTAATAACAAATTTGCCAGGTTTCCTATTGTTGACTCAAATAAACTCAATGAAAGAAATAATCAAGTGGAATGTGCCTGTATTTCAATGCTTTCTGTGCAGAATTAGGGATGTACTTTTCCCCCATGGCCTGCCTCTTTCTCTTTCTCTCTTTCTCTCCTTTTTCTCCCTCCCTCTTTCCCTCTATGTGCATTGCATTTGTTAATAAGTAACTCCAATGATAGTAAGGGAGCCTAAAAATGGCTCATAAAAGCTTTCACCTAACACGGAAGCAGATGGTCCACCCTTTCCTCTCCCAGTCTATCTTTTATCCACCATGGCTAAGCACACTCACAGCCAAAAGAAGCACAGTTGGAAGAGCTAACTTTCCAAATTAGCAGGAAGCTACGCACCTGACAAGCTCTTAAGGGCTTGCTCCTTCTTTCTGGCGATTTCCTCCTGAACTTCACACAGCATATGTTCAATCTTCATAACCACCTCAACGCAGGCAGCCTGAGCTCCTCTAATCTCCAATTTTGCCTTTTCCAGACTGATGACCTCTGAGATGCTGACATGGGAGGTTGTTTGAAGATCAGACAAAAATGCATGTTCCTTTGTCCCAAGGCACAGGATGTGACTGTTCTCAACGGTGTGGGGTTCCTGAGAGGTCAGTATCTTTTGGATCCATGCTTCAGCCTCATGCATCTCTTCCAGGTTGTATCCCATTAGATTGATTCCAGGGGATCCATCCTCAAGTTCATTTTCTCTTTGTTCTCTCCTCCACTGGTCGGGGACTAAAACAATTATCATAAGTAACCATGGCAGGCTAGGGTTTGTTTGCTTGCAGCACTAGGGGATGAAGCCCAGGTCTTCCCACTAAACTATACATCCAGCCTTTTTTATTTATTGAGACAGGATCGTGCTAAGTCACTAAGTTCCCAAGGCTTGGGTTTGAACTGGTGATCCTCCTGCTTCAGCCCACCAGAGTGCTATGATTACAGGTGTACACCACCGTGCCCTGCTGTCGGCAGGTTTTTAAATTGTGCAGAATGAAGCACCCAAGGGTACTGTCACCACTGTCAACAGTAGCAGTGCTGATTAAATCCTTAGCTCCAAGAGGCATTGGATACAAAGGGAGACTATGCGTATAATTTACAGGCTCCTTTGAGAACACAGAATTTAGCTCATAAGGGTTGATTTTGTCATATCTGGCCTCTGTAGCGTAGCATCTGTCAGTTTACAGACAAGCACACCTTGTAATCTCATCCTGGACATTAACTAAGAATTATTTCCTGGAATGGGATTTTTCTTAACCTGTTGCTACCCTTGTTGAAAGTTAAACATCTTTGAAAGCTAAAGTTCTTAATGAGTGAAAAAAAATTTTAAACAATCATGAATTTCTGATTGTATAAATAAAACATTTATCATTGGAAAGTTAGAAAATTACCAAAGTACACTGAAAGCAAGAAATATCTATAACTCCACTACCCAAAACTCCTTACAGACCTTAGCTATGTGTAACAGGGTATATCAACCTCCTGCTACTTAGTGGTACTTAGTGGTGGAGTTTGGGAAGCACCTTCACCATCTACACAAAAGCTTTGATGCCTTATCCCAGCCAAGAAGGAACAAGGGAACCTGCTTTTAATCATCCAGATCTACCTTCCACAAAAAGTAGAGAAGACATTCACTGATCAAACCTTGAAATTGAAATTGCATGTATTTGAAACTGAGATTTTTTTTTTTTTTTTTTTTTTTTTTTAGTTTTTTGAGACAGGGTTTTGCTTTGTAGTTCAGGCTGGCCCCAAACTCACTGTGTAGCCCAGGCAAGCCTCAAACTCACAGCAATCCTCCTGCCTCTGCCTCCCAAGTGCTGGGATTACAGGTATGAGCCACCATACCCAGCTAAATCTGAGATTTTAAAATATAAAAGGACAGTGGACTAGTTGAGAGGGAACCAATAAGGGATACAACATCTAGAAAATATAGAGTTGTATGGACCAGGGATTTAGCTCTGGTTCTGGCATCTGCCTGGCAAGCACAAGGTCCTGAGTTTGGGTCCCTATACCACATATCACAATGCTGGGCATGGTGGCTCATACCTGTAATCCCAGCACTCGGCAGGCAGAGGCAGGAGGATTGCTGAGTTTGAGGTTTGCCTGGGCTACATAGTGAGCTCATGGTCAACCAGAACTACAAAGTGAGACCCTCTCTCAAAAAGAAAAAAAAGAAGAATTTTTACATGGATGAATCTCAGATAAACATTCTGAGGAAGAAAAGTAAATTGAGCCTAGCTTTGTTCTAGGCACTTATCCTAAGTGCTTACAAGTATTATTTTGTTTCAGTCTCAAAACTGTGAGACTAACTTATAGTTGAGAAGAGTTGGTTAAGATTTAGAAAGTCATTAAGGAACATGCCCATGTTTATAGGATGAAGTAGTGAAGGCCACAAAGGAGGTCTGGGTGTCTGACGCCAGTCTACACAGTTTTGCTTCCTAGATCCTGAGACAACAGGGTAATCAGCACCTTTTCCTGGCCATTAGGTGGTGCCAGGAGCTATGCAAAAGCATGAAGACAGAACTGGATGAACTCCCTCTGAATAAAAGTAAAAGCCAATGTTTCAGGCAAGAGTGAAAAGAAACAGAGGTATTTTAATTACAGGCATGTCTTTTTTTTTTCCTTTTTGAGACAGGGTCTGCTTTGTAGTTAAGGCTGGCCTTGAACTCACTATGTAGCCCAGGCAAGCCTCGAATTCTCAGCAATCTTCCTGCCTCTGCCTCCTAAGTGCTGGGATTATAGGCGTGAGCCAACGTGCCCAGTATTGTGATATGTGGTGCCAAGGATCAAACTCAGGACCTTGCAGTTGCCAGGCAAATGCTAGAACCACTGAACTAAATACCTGGCCCTATGAAGCCATTCTTGACTCCCTTTCTGCCAGAAGTAATCTCTCTCTACTCTAGCCACTGTGAAGTTTGTCTATCTTCTGATTCATTACCTGTGCCCTGGCATTTCTTTACTGAATGCTTTGTAACTTATAGAGTATCTATAGATACATAATCTGATTACCTGCACAATACTGTTATTATAATCACTTTACAGACATATAGGTTCATTAGAGACAATCTCAGGCCAGAACTCTTAAAAGTTGCCACTTCTCTGTTGCTGGCACTGCTGAGTCATTGATGATTCCACTTCTGTCCACTCAAATTCCTCTGAAGGAAGGAAATCATGAAGCAAAGCCAACCCTTTGCCAGCCCCTAACAGCCAGGACTGTTTCAAACCAGTGATCCCAAATCTAGCTCAGCCACAAAACTAACTAGGGGGTATATAGAAACTGGATTAGATGAAACCCAGAGTTCCCTAATCAGAATCCCCAGAAGTGGAACCTGTACCCTTCTTGTCTGTGCCTTAAAGTTTCCACCGTGACCCCAGTTATTACTCAGGTTTGAGTGTACAATCTATGTATCTGTACTGAGATGCATTTTCCATAATTCCTGATGAGTGACCTCATTTACTCAGTTGAGTTAACGACCCCCATATCTGGTGTTACTGAGGTGATTTCTCTGTAAAGATTAAGGGTGACCCCATGTAGATATTAGGAGCAGAGAGTCTGATTAGCTAAGAAGTTTATGGAGAACAAAACTTTTAATTAGAAAAAAATTATAGACCCAATCTGTGCATGAATGAACTACCCACACTATGGATTGTCTACTGCAGATCAGCTTCTCTCTGTTGAGATCATGAAACGAGACTGAACAAGAATAGAATCACGGTCACGAGGCTGGCATCCTGGCAGAGGTACAGTGAGCTACTGGTCTTATTCTTCTCCCCAGCATGAGTTCAGAGGACGGACAACAGAATGAGCACGTGGCAGAAGGTTCTACTTGCCAGGTTTGTGAACGTCTTACTTACCACTGTGCTGGCTAAGACTCAGCCCCTTGGACTTCTTTGCCATTTCAGTGCTGAAAATCTATAAGCAAACAGAGTCATAAGCAAGGGTAATGACCACTGTAACCCAAATCTCTCTCTTCCCACCTGCACATACCACACAGGATCTCAACTGCCCTGTCAGTCCCCATTCCCACTGACACAAATCTAAAGTAGCCTTCATGAAAGCCCTAGGGAAAAGCAAACACAATACTACCAATCAAGTAGGAAATGAGTACAGGAGAAATGGGAAGAAAACCACAGAATCTGGCCTAAAGAAAGAAGTCTAGCTGGACGTGGTGGCTCATGCCTGTAATCCCAGCACTCGGGAGGCAGAGGCAGGAGGATTGCTGAGTTCAAGGCTTGCCTGGGCTACATAGTGAGCTCAGGGCCAGCCTGAACTACAAAGCAAGACCCTGTCTCAAAAAAAAAAAAGAAAGAAGTCTATATGTTCTAAAGCAAAATATGATTCATTTGTTCATTCATTCAACAGTTATTTCAAAACAGTTATTTCAGCTTTTATGTTATCCCTGAATTACAGCTGTGGATATCACTGAAGGAGAAAAATATTGGCAGATTTTTTTTTTTTCTTTACCAGCAATCGAACTCATGAACTTGCACTTGCAGGAGAGGTGATGGTGTCACTGAGCTAAATCTCCAGCCCCAGACAGATGCTCTTGTAATTAATAAATAAAACTTCATTTCTAAATATTATATGCTCACCAACTTTATAGACTGTCTTCATGAGCTAATTCCTACAAATTACTTAAAATTATAACTAGTATGTAGTAAGCATGCATATATGTTAACTATGGTCATTATATCCAAGTCTATAGACAAATTTGTGCATATTTGTATGCATAGCCCTTAACATAGTGTCCACGAGAAATAAGTCATTTCCTGTAGGATTTAGAAACATCTCTGTGTCTTCCTTGTTAGAAGTTGACACAATTTGTAGTAATTATTTTATTCAAAAGATGGTTGTCCCTGGAGTAAAGACTACAATTACTTTGTATCTCGGGTTCTAATGATGACTTTTCTTAATCTAGAAGACTTTTTTCTTCACAAAGAGTATTTGCAACTTCAGTTTCCAGAGCAAAAAGTCCATGACTTTATCGTATTGTTATCTGAAGAGGTTGTAATAGGACACTTTTCTGCTCTCCTATCCAAGAAATGAACAAGGTAGTATTATCTGCTGATAAATAGCTAATAAAGCTGTCATACATGATAAAAATTAACTTTCTCTAGAAGTTCATTTTAAAAGTCAGGACCTGTAGGCATAGGAGCATATGCTTGTACTTTCAGTACTGGGGAAGCCAAGGCAAAGGATTGCTGCAAGTTCAAGGCCAGCGTGAGGTACACAGTGAGTTCAAAGCTAGCCTTAATTACACAGTAGACCCTGTCTCAAAAAAGAAAAAGCAAAACAAAGCAAAAACTCAGAATGTATTTGAGGTGTAGAAATAATTAGGCAAGGCTTTCAAACAAGAAGGAATGGTTATAAGCAGTAACACCAAACAAAGAATGTGTGGATAACAAGCAGGAGGTCTTTAAGGAGCTTGGCAAAGTGGAGCCAAATGGCAGGAATTTGGCAATGTCTTCCAGCTCTGACCACTAGTGACCAACACCTGATCCAAAAGGAGTCAGTACTGCTCTCTAAAGAAGTGTCATGTCTGGTCCGAGGTAGATAAGCAATACACATTTAAATAACCATCCATTGCATTTCACAGATACTCGGCTCCGGCCAGGACCCTTACATCATGAAATACCGGTGAACACAAGTATTTCGGTCAGCTGGGGAATTATTTATTCACTTCTAAATCAGAAAGTATGAGTATCTAAATATAAATACCACTTAACTCTGAGTTGAATGTGGGTTAGTCTTCCTAGGTCAGGTCAGCTCTAGGTGTCTGACAGATCTCTTCGCTGGAATGTAGGAACTCTGTCAGAGCAACACTGCCAAGTGGCCCTGTGTGAGTCACTCTCTGATTCTTCTTTACATACATCTCTGACTGTACAACTTATTTAGGAGGAAAAAGGGCAGAGGTACACACAAATGCGGACACACTCACAGCTCCTTGTGGCTAAAATACGGTGCGAATGTTGGAAAAACCTGAAGGAATGATCACTGTTCACTATATGATATAAAATCACTGGGTAAGGCCATCTTCTTGAGTTACAAAACAGAAAGATGAACTTCTCAAGGTATTTTTCCGTGTTTTTGGTTAGTGGTTCAGAAGAACATAGATGTTGGGGGACACAGACCGAGATTGGAGTCTTGGTTTAGACCTGACTAGCTGTGCACATGCTGGGTTCTGTTTTCCCATTTGTAAAGCAGAGATGTCCCCAGTGGCTTCATCACGGGATGGCAGGGAGAATGGAATGACACCACTGGTGCTTAGCACAGTGCCTGGCAATGCAATACCCTGTACAAGGAGGTTATTTTTATTACCATCCCTTGGGGGAGCACTGAGCCTGTGTCTGATCTTTCCATTTGTCTTTGTTCCACCTTTCTTGATCTGTGGCTCACATTTCTGGCTGTATGTTGGAGAGAATGGACCTTCCTTCTAGAAGTGGCGAATCCCACCTGTGATGCTTAGTGCACTGCAGAGGGACTTTCTCAGTTACCCTCTGGGCTCAGTAACAGTGCTCTGCTTGGGGTGCTGCTGGACTTCTCTGGAAGGACCTGATGGTTCCCTGTGCCAAGGGGAGCCACCTCTCTAGGGCATTCCCCACCATGCTGCCTGTGAGCTGTGGAGCACAGCGGGGCTGAGCAGTGAGAATCCACCAAGGGCGCCTCTTCCCACGCAGTCTGCGGTGGTGCTGTACTGACAGCTCACAAACAGCCATCCAAATGAGCAGATATCTCAAACTTCCTTGTCTGGTCAGGCATTAGAAGAGTCACTCCTAGACTGCGAAAGAGCAAGCTGGAACAAGCATGCATTGAATTCCTTGCAAGGACAGGAATAATGACTTATACAAACATAGGACTGGCCAGAAGGTGGGGGAGGCACAGTCAGAGCACAACAAGGTTCAAAACCACTCTCTGCCAGGCACTAAGGCCCCTTAGATCCCAACACCCACCTGGGCAGACTCATGCAAGTGTGACTCGCAGAATCTAAACATTATGTCTGGAATACCTACAAAGTTGTTATGTCATGTTCATTTTCATTTTTCTGCACTGTCACAGTTTTTCTTTCTGCTTCTGTTTCTGTCTCTGTCTGTCTCTGATTCTGTCTGTCTGTCTGTCTGTCTCTCTTTCTCTCCAGAGTCATAGTTCAGGCTGGGCCTTGATTCACTAGTAGTCCAGACTGGTCTCAAACTCACAGCAATCCTCTTGCCTCAGCCTCCAAGAGCTGGGAACACAGGCATGTGCCACCATGCCCAGCAATAAGTCTTTTTAAAAAAAATGCCAGATAAACACAAATAAAACAAAGAAGTGGATGGTACTTTAAGGCAGAACAGCAAAGCAAAATATACTAATTCTGATGACTACCAACACGCTAGAAACTTGGCTTGATCAGGGCACTCTAAAACAAAGGGCAAAGACAAGGTGAAAACTAAAGAAGCTCGTCTTGGATCATGTACTCAGTCACATAAGACACACTCCTCTATACTCTTCGCCATTTTGTGTTAGGTCCAAACTGACTTCCCTCAGAGATCACCTACTGCAAGGTGATAAAGAATAGATGGGATTCGAGGACAGTGCTAGGATTACAACAGTAAGCACAAACACTCTTGCTATTAATAAATTTATAATCTTAGTTTAAAAGATAAGGGCCAGAGATTTAGCTCAGTGGTTCCAGCGCCTGCCTAACAAGCACAAGGTCTCTGGTCTGATCCTGGTAATCACATACAACAATATTGGGAGTGGTGACTCAAACCCACCAGCAGTCAGTACCACATACCACAATGCTGGGCGTGGTGGCTCACTCCTGTAATCCCAGCACTAGGGAGGCAGAGACAGGAGGATTGCTGAGTTCGAGGCTTGCCTGGGCTACATAGTGAGCTCAGAGCCAGCCTGAACTACAAAGCGAGACCGTGTCTCAAAAAAACTAAAAAAAAAAAGAAAAAAACCCCAAAAGGATAAACAATCCATTTGATTTAATAATTCAGCCCTCAGTGAATTGTAGCTCATTGAAGATGTTATGACAGCTAACCTAAGTAGAGGGATTAACATTTATCAGATAACATTGTTTTTACACGTGTTAACTCATTTACATGTATTAACTCATTTAACCTTCATAACAGCCCCCCCAATAGTGGCTATTATTCCCTTTTACAGAGAAAGAACTTGGTTGAACACGGTCTCACAAGACTGTAATCCCAGGCCTTGAAAGGACGAGGCAGGAAGATCACTGTGAATTCAAAACCAGCCTGAATTATATAGAGACTTTATTTTTAAACACCACTCCCCCATTTAAAAATGAGGAAGCCGGGTGTGGTGGCTCACACCTGTAACCCCAGCATTTGGGAGGCCAAGGCGGGAGCATTGCCTTGAGTTTGAAGCTAGCCTGGGCTACATAGTGAGTTCAGGGTCAGCTTGAACTACAAAGCAAGACCCTGTCTCAAAAAACTAAAAACTAAAAATAAAAAAATAAAATAAAGATTAGGAAACTGAGGCACAGACATGGAAACTAGGCAGCCCAAGTTCACACAACCAGTAAGAGGCAGAGCCAAGGCTGATAGGAATGCTGGAAGAAAATTCAATTCACTGGAGATAAAAAGACAAAGAATTTTGTTTAAATACACTGGATTTGAGATGACAATTAGAGATTCAAACAGAAATGAGAAATGGATGGGGATGTTGGTCTGGAGTTGGCTTAGAAAACAGGAGTTTACGGAGGTCATAGAACTTGGAGGAACAGTGCGGTCATGGAGAAGGAAGGAGATGGGAAAAGAATCCACCCAGAAGCTGGGATACTTTATCTTTACGAGAAAGAAGGAACTAATGCCAGCAAAGGAAAAGGAGACACTAAGTAGTAGAATAGACATGGTTTCTATAACGACATCTGCTACTAGATCAGAAGCGGGCAATTTATAGAAATTAAATTTTATGAAGTTAGAGCATCACCACACTGGACAGCACCCAGCCCTGTGTCTTCCACTGGAGAATGAACAGATGTTGCTGAATCTGAATAAACTGTAGATATATCGAAGGTGTTAACTCACTTTATATGTCTCCAGATCCTCTGGAAAGATCACAAACTTCACAGTGAGTTGTTTTTTCAAATGGTCTTTGGCAAATGTTAAAACTTCATCAAACATGATCTCTGCGACTTCACTCTTCTGCATACCAATGCTTCCAGTCCCAAGGGCAGGAAATGAAATGGAATTTATATTTAGTTCAAGGCATTTTGCCAAACATTTCTTTATTGCATTTTTCAATATCTGTAAGAGAAACACAAATTTAAAATCATTATTTAATTCAGAAAAAAGCCTTCACTTATCTCTTGATTCTGTTCCTGGTTTACAATGCCAGCCTTCACCTGTGGTCACATTTTTAACTTTTCTGAGGGCAGGAAAGGTGTCGATCCATTGGGAGCCCACTGCAAATATATGATTAGATGACAAGCAACCAACAGCTGAGAAGCAGAAGTGCTGAACAGCTGCTGTGTGCTACGCAGCACAGTGGACACTTATTTCTCCCAGTGGATGTGTCTCGAGCCAGTGAGTTAACCACCAGCTCAATCCTGCTCATCTGCTCCTTCTCAGCCAACAGAAAGGGCTCTTAGAGTTTCAGTAAAGGAGAGATGAAAATAAGCAAATATTTATATTTGCAGGATTTATCCAACATCCCCAAAGTCTATTACATAATTTCTCCTAGAGAAATGGTAAAAGTTTTTGGAAGACTTACATTTCCTACAACTTGTCACTGTATTCATCACTGTGAATTTATTTATTTATTTAAAAGTGGTACCAGGGGGCTGAAGGATTAGCTCAGTGGTTCCAGCACCTGCCTCGCAAGCGCAAGGTCCTGAGTTTGATCCCCGGTAACCACATACAATGTTGGGCATGGAGACTCAGGCCCACCATCAATCAATACCGCATACCACAGTGCCGGGCGTGGTGGCTCACGCCTATAATCCCAGCACTCGGGTGGCAGAGGGAGGAGGACTGCTGAGTTCGAAGCTTGCCTAGGCTACATAGTGAGCTCAGGGCCAGCCTGAACTACAAAGCAAGACCCTGTCTCAAAAAAAAAAAAAAAAAAAAAAAAAGTGGTACCAGGGATTGAACTCAGGACCTTGAGCTTGCCAGCCAGGCATGGTGCCACTGAGGTGCATCTACTACAACTTTTCACCATCAAATTAAATCATTATTACAGGAAGGTTGCCTGTGGAAGAAACTTAGAAAAATGAGGAAGAGAGAATGGTTGAAGAATTAGTTTGGGATTACAGAGCTCTCCAGCCAAGAGAAGAGAAAGGTAGGAAAAAAAAAAAAAAAGAAAGACTTTTTTAATGCTTGTATTCTATAGGTCTCAGAGGGAAAGTTGACTGCAGAGCCAGTACCCACTATAGACGCCGGTCAGCAGAGATCACAGGCACTAGATCAAGGGCAAAAGGGGCTGGCAGGGAACTGAAGGCATGGAGTGCCACATCCAGAAGCTGTTCGCCTGCCTACCAAGGAAAAGGCTCACAGGCTGCTGGTCTGAGGAGGGAAGCCAGCAGAGGGACTAAGAGGGCACTGCTGTCTTGGGGTCCATTTGTGTATGCTCGCTTACAATTTAGACAGGGACAGGTGACATTTCAAACTAAACTTTTTTTTTTCTTTTTTTTTTTGAGACAGTGTCTCACTTTGTAGTTCGGGCTGGCTCTGAGCTCACTATGTAGCCTAGGCAAGCTTCAAACTCAGCAATCCTCCTGTCTCCGCCTCCCGAGTTCTGGGATTACAGGTGTGAGCCACCACACCCGGCACTATGGTATGTGGTATTGACTGCTGGTGGGCATGAGTCTCCGCGCCCAGCATTGTATATGGTTTCTGGGGATCGAACTCAGGACCTTGCGCTTGCAAGGCAGGCGCCAGAACCACTGAGCTAATCCTTCCGCCCCAAACTAAACTTAAGAGCACTTGTGGCAACTGTACTCATTCAGGATTTCATGCTTTTACAGGGATGTTTCAAAATGGGAACATTACCACTGGACACTATTTCACTGATGCAATAGAACAATGGTTGGACCACTCAGCTATGTCAAGATAAGTTTATTTGAACTTACCCAATGTTTAGGATACACAGCATTCCATAGTACATGGAATACATGTTGACAGCATAATTCAAATCCTCTTGTGACCAGTACAGACGGGGTATCTAAAAGAGGCTTTGGTATTTTGTCAATCAGTTCCCGCTCTAGTTCATTTCCTGCTTGCTTTAGAATTGACTGGGACACGGGCCCACTTTTAAAATCATATGGGTTTGCAGAATTAACAAGCACATCTGTCTGAAAAAGGAAGAAAGCAGAGTATTCATTGTTAAGTTTCTCTTTTTTATTTTCTTGAGACAGGGTCTCATTATGTAACCCAGGTTGACTTCAAACTCAGGGCAGTCTTCCTGGCTCAGCCTCCAAGCGCTAGGATTACAGGTGTGCACCACCATGCCTGGTCAGTTCCTTTTCCTAAAATCACTAATTTCCCTAGGGAGATTGGAAAAAATACTTTTTGGAACATCTTAACTCCACAAACGTTTACCTAACAATGATTAAAGACTACTCTGTCCAGAGAATCATCATTTATTGCTTGTGAAGCATTTTATCCTCTTCAGAAATTACATAAATACATGGATGACAAGTTTTTTACTGAGCCCTTTGCTAAGCACTTCTGACATTTCCAGTTTCTGAGCATTCCTTGTTATTTTTATTTTATTTTATTTTACTTTTTGAGACAGGGTCTCACTTTATAGCTCAGGCTGACCCTGAGCTCACTATGTAGCCTAGGCAAGCCTCGAACTCAGCAATCCTCCTGCCTCTGCCTCCCAAGTGCTGGGATTACAGGCGTGAGCCACCACGCCCAGCACTGTGGTATGTAGTATTGATTGCTGGTGGGCATGAGTCACCATGCCCAGCATTGTATGCAGTTACCAGGATCGAACTCAGAACCTTGTGCTTGCAAGGCAGGCACCGGAACAACTGAGCTAAATCTCTGGCCCTCCTTGTTATTTTTTTAAAGCTATATACCTATAAGTGCCTTAACTCTGTCCCACCATCATCACTTTTTGCTATTTCTGTATGGGTGTTTTATTTTAAACAGAAAAGAAACTAAGCTTCTTAGGAAATTTCTACCACCTAATGTATGTTTTTAGAGAAATAATACTTGGCTAAAATCTACATGGAACAAATGGTATTCAATTAAAAGTGGACTTCCGGGGGCTGGAGGGTTAGCTCAGTGGTTCCGGCGCCTGCCTCGCAAGCGCAAGTACCTGGGTTCGATCCCGGTTCGATCCCCGGTGACCACATATAATGCTGGGCGTGGAGACACGCCCACCAACAATCAACACCACATACCACAATGCCAGACGTGGTGGCTCACGCCTATAATCCCAGCACTCGGGAGGCAGAGACAGGATTGCTGAGTTCGCGGTGGCTTGCCTGGGCACCATAGTGAGCTCAG
>PVIC010012448.1:0-39667 GCA_004025085.1 Thryonomys swinderianus
AAAAAAAAAAAAAAAAAAGCAAAATAACTTGTCAAGTTCCACAAAAATTAATGAAATAACCATTAAAATTTTTGTTGGTACTTATTAAGCCTTTTTTACTTTCTTTCAGTGAGGTTTATAGTTTTTTGTTTGTTTTTTTGAGACAGGGTCTCGCTTTGTAGTTCAGGCTGGCCCTGAGTTCACTATGTAGCCCAGGCAAGCCTCAAACTCAGCAATCCTCCTGTCTCTGCCTCCCAAGTGCTGGGATTACAGGCGTGAGCCACCACGCCCAGTTTGTTTTTTTCTAATAGAGATCTCACACAAGTTTTATTACATGTACTAGATTCCTGGGTACTTGATTGGAATTGTAAGGAATTGTACATGTCATCTTTAAAACTATATTTTAAACATTATATTGGTACAACTATACAGAACTACAATTGTGATATATATATATATGTATATGTATGTGAAATATATAATATATATGTATACACATTTACCTAGCAATTTTACTAATTCTTTGCGTTTTCTTTTTGTACTGGGGACTGAACTCAGGACCTTGTGCTTTCAAGGCAGGCACTGGGCTGAATCTTTGGCCACTAATTCTATTCTTTTTTTTTTTTTTTTTTTTTTTTTTTTTTTTTTTTTTTTTTTTTTTTTTTTTTTTTGTGAGACAGGGTCTCTTTTTGTAGTTCAGGCTGGCTCTGAGCTCACTATGTAGCCCAGGCAAGCCTCGAACTCAGCAATCCTGTCTCTGCCTCCGGAGTGCTGGGATGACAGGCGTGAGCCACCACGCCTAGCACTGTGGTATTGATGGCTGGTGGGCGTGAGTCACCACACCCAGTATCGTATGTGGTTACCAACATCTAACTCAGGGCCTTGCACTTGCGAGGCAGGTGCTGGAACCACTGAGCTAAATCTCCGGCCCTACTAATTCTATTCTTAATTCTAATAGTCACTTTGTAGATTCTTTCACTTTCTAAATTCATTGCTCATTATTTTGCCATTGGGAATAATGACATATTTGTCTCTTTCCTTTCCAATTCTCATGTTTGTCTTTTTATCTTAGTGCAAAAATCTAGTCTGTTCCACAGTTTGGCCAATTTAATAAGTCAAATTTTTAAATTCTGTTTGACAGATTAAGTGTTTTTTTAATAAAATGTAAAATTAAAAGAGTGAATATATGTAAGGTCTTTCTCCTACTCTGGAATTTCATGTGCATGGGAAAAGTATCAGACGTCTGTCTCTCCCCTCGACCTGCTTAATCTAGAACTTCTGCTAGTGCAGTTTCCCTATGCAAATGTGTTCAAAGCTTCTTGGGTGACTGATAACTATGTCTGAAGGCTGTTGAAGAAGGTTTGGCTATGCATAAATTGGTAGGATTGTGTAATACAGTGATTCTCAACCTTGGATGCATGTTAAAACCAACTGGGGGCTTAAAACAAATCCTGATGTCTGGCCTGGACTCTGGACCTACTGATCTGGGTCTCTGTAGGTGCATTCTTGTGCATTTGCAGTTTGAAAAATCTCAAGTGACAAGGAGGGCAGGAGGGGCAGGAGGAAACAATTGCGGCAAATTCTGTGGGTGTTCGTGTATCTCAAAACTGATCAGATTATATTTTGTAAGTATATTTGGTTTGTTGTTTGTCGATTATGCATCAAAAAACCTGTTAAGGGGATGCCCTTGATGTTTCTGAGGTGTACTAATGGTTGATAATCATTGTTTAAGAAAAAGGCACATGAGTGAAGGTGAAAATTAGTTCCATCTGTTAATGGTTGTATGTACTTAGATAAACATCTTTAGCACTTCTGAACCTCAGTTTTTTCTCAAGAGCTTTTAAGATCTGACATTTTGATTCTTGTGCTCAGCCCGGTAATGTGTAGAAGGCTGCTGGTGTATCTCCTGGCTCCATGAGGAGCCGATTTTTTCCCCTCAACTGAACACTCTTGAGAAGTCAAAACAGGTTGATCAGGTGTCTCTTCTTTCCATGTTTGTCTTCTTAGAGAGCACTGTTCCAACTTTTTAATCATCACCGTTAGTCACCTGCAGCCACTGGTCCTGCTACAGGTGAATCTTTCTCTCTGCAAAGCAAATCCATGTATCTGTAAAGATGTAGAACAGCTTTAATAAAGGATCCCAAGGTTGTTTTGAAAATATCCTGCTCTTCCAAAGATCTAAATGAATTACAGTATGTGTATATGTTATATATATATTATATATGTGTGTGTGTCAACATATAGCCATATTTAATCTATTTATATCAATAAATGGATTAACAATATTACCCTGTAACCTTTAGAGAAATTACCCATCCACATAAAAGTTATACTTGTTAGAGGTGCAGTTTCACGATATTTCAGACAATAATCATTACTTAAGTAAAAAAAAAAAAAGAAATGAAGGTCAGCAAGCATATCAAGTTTTTCTGATGGTAATATGATGTAAGGTGTTTGTGTATGTGTATGTATGTATGTTTGTGTGTTTATATATAAAGTGAACAAATTAGCTAAGTGTTCTTATATAAATCTATTCACTCTGGAATTAATCTCTATTTTTCTGGGACCAAACAGGGAAAAAACTTTGGGTGTCCCAGATGAGATAGACTAGAACTAGTAGTGCAAAATGATCTACCTAGACTCTAAACTTTAACAAATATATTACTTATAAACTGGCTCAGAAATTAAAAGCAAATGATTTTCTGACATGCAGTAATACCTGTGATTAAAAACTAAAAGAATCATTTATACACAAATCTTTCCAAATAGTTCTATAAAACTTTAACCATGAGGACTTTTGTTTTATTTTTGGTCTTATTACAATTTTCTTCCATTTTGATTCTTGAATTTCAGATTATTCTATGAGCCAGTCACAACACCTTGTGGGCACACCTTTTGCTTAAAATGCCTTGAAAGATGCCTGGATCACAACGCAAAATGTCCACTGTGTAAGGATGGTCTTTCACAGGTAAACCAGTATCTCTTTCTTAGCTGGGTTAACTGCAGAATTAGATACTAAGAGTTTAACTGGATCCTAAGTCACTGTATTATGCTAGAGCAAAATACCTCCTCAGGTCAAGTGATTCTCTTGTCTTCTAGCCAGCTCTCCCCTCTCCATAGTCCTTCAGGAAAACATGGTAACATCTAGCATTTCATAAACTGCCAGGGATAAAATTAACTCGTGTTGGAAATAAAAGTATTAAATAGATGATAAGGAAAGATTCTAGTTCAGTAGCACAAGATACACTGTAATTTGGGGTGTATATTTGTCTGATTCTGTGCTTTGAAGAAATCAGATCCCCAAAACCTGAAAAAACCTCACAGACCTTTCATGTGGCCCATGTCTGTCTCAGATACTTTACCTGTTGCTGAGACAAAATACCCAGAACCCAAATTTAAGGGAGGAAGGGTTTAATGAAGCTCACAGCTTGTAGAGGTTTCAGTTTAGAGTTGGCTGGCTCCAAGGTTATATGGCATGGCAGAAGGGGTCATCACAGAGGAGAAACAGTTCATGGTGAGTAAAAGCTAGCAAAACACCAAAATGAAGAAGCAGCAAATGATAACATCAGCCCTCTTTCTGTGCCTTATACTCTATCCAGGCGACCTATCCTTAGGGTGAGCAGCACTCACAGCAGGGTAGGCATTCCCCTTATCCACATTCAGAACTATGCCAAATCAATCAATAGACTAATTTAATAAGCACACATCTTTATTTTCAGCATCACACACTCTGGACCCAGTCATTTCTAAAAAGCTCCACCTATGACCACATGAGGCTTTGAGGGGACATAACGGACACAAGCTGTAACATTCTGCCCCCTGGGCTCCCAAAGACTCATGCACATCCCTTTGTTCAAAAGGCATGTAAGTGTTGCCAGAGTCCTAACAGTTTCAGCATGCCTGAAAAGTCCAAGTCCAAAGTCTCTTCTGAGACTTAGGGCAAACTCTTAGTTGCAAGCTCTGGTACAAATGAAAGTCAGACACTTCCAATATACAATGGCACAAGATAAATATTCCCTTTCCAAATAGGGCGACAGAAAGTAATGGGACCAAAGCAAGTCCAAAATTCAGCAGGGAAAACATTAAGTTCTATAGTTACAAGTCTAGCATTTGAAGAAATCTGTTAAGGTGTGAATGCGAAAGGGCTTGGGTGGCTCCACCCTTACAGAACTGCAGAAGCTTGTTGCTCTCGCAGGTTCTCTCATGGACTGTCTTTGCTTGCTCCTTGCAGTTTTCCTCAGACAATCCATGTTCCTCAGCCAAACTTTCTGCACATGAGTAAAATGCAGGCAAATTTTCTGCCAAAGCATAACACACATGACCTGGAATCCAACAGCCAATGCAGTCCTTCAGTCCTCAAGAAGTCTCTTGAGCCTGGTCTTTACCAGCAGCATTTCTGTCAGCTGGTCTTCTGGGCTCTAGCCACAGTCCCTCATCGAGTACAGTCTAAGGCATTCCAGCTCTGTTTTTTCAGCCAGCATCTCCAAACCTTTCCAAACTCTTCCCACAGCCATTCCTGAAGGCTTTGAACCACATGGTCAGGTATAGTCACGGTAATGACCCCACTTCTCTGGTACCAAAATCTATCTTCCCACAAGACAATTCTGAATCTAACCACTCGGGAGTCACTACATTAGTTAGCAGATACTTGGCTACTTGAAAAGCTCTGGGGCTCTAGATTCACTGATATTAATCACAAAGTCCGACTTTTGTTTTGCAAGTAGGCCTCATAGAATTTTCTGTGATAAAAGAAGACCCAGGAATCTGTCTTGTTTTCCCTCCTTTGGGGATTTGTGCACCACATTTTACAATCAGTATTAATGTTCTGTGACCCTTGTTATTCCTGAAGAGAGGGTGAAAACCCAGGGCAGCCTTGACGTGAATGTAGTCCAGAGAAGTCACAAGTTAAGCTTTCTCCTAACCCTAATATTTTCACTAAGCGTAATGAATGAAGTAATCATCAGGGTTAGTTTTGAGGGTGTGTGTTTGGAGGTCAAAGTCATCCCTTTCACTAGATGAATGAGTAGGATTTGCTATCTGTCTGTAGATGAGAAGCCCATGGTCCTTATACTTAAGTAAAATGTCTGCTATAAAAACAATACAAAGTTGGGATAAGCAGAAAGAAGGAAAGCCTACCCATATGCTCAGTACCTAAACAAAACCACTGTTGACATTTTAAGTTGTGCCCCCGTGGGCTTTTGTTGTAGCATCATCTTCTTGGGTTGGTTACCTTCTGAGCCTCTTCTCTTCCCCATCGGGACTGAATAACACAGTTGCTTCTCCTGTAGCCACTAGTGGAGGCTGCTAAAGCATCCAGGATGCAGATAATATGTGATGCTAGTCTCAGGGACTAGAAGATACTTTCATCCTTATTCACAAACGGTCGCACTTTCACTACTGTATACCAAAATAAGTACTTCAATCATGTCCATTGCAAAATAGAGACTTCCAATGCAGGGAAAAAAGACAAAATTGCCTGATGCCAGCACTTTTACTCTCAAGAGCTCCCCCTGGTGGGTCTGCAGGGGTAGTTTCCACAGCAGTTTAATGTTGGCTGTTTGGTTGCCACAGTCAATTAATTCTGCGTGCACGTCCCTAAATACGCACGGGGTAGTGATATTTGGAAGGAGAATGATGGTGACAGGAAAGCTTGGTCTGGTTCTGAAGTTATGGCTTATGACGTAATGTTGGTTACATAGATGGGATATAAAAAGACAGACAAAAACAACCACTAATGTTTAGTTGTTTGTGTGTTTTTAGACTAAAGTTAGAACAAAATGTATAGACTTAGGAATATCCAGAATCCAAGCATGGGGTGGAGTGAGGTCAGAGCAGAGCAGGGCAGAAAAGGCCCAGTGAACATTAGGTTTTAGTTCCCCAAATCTTTTGACTACTGACTTCAACACATTCCAAATAGAGACCAAAGAGCTTGTAAACAAAATAATCAGAGAAAAGAGAAGAGAGAATCATCTCTTTTTTGGACAATAAAATGATTCCAATTTCAATGTTTTAGGAAAGGTGTGAAATTTTTAAAACTTCAATGCAGGTTCTTTCTCTGTTAAAATCTTTTTCTAATTATTAAGGTAATGAGTTGCATTTTTAAAATTTAAAAACTGAACCCTAACATTGAGCGAATTCATATGATAGTCTCACTGCTATGTCATGGATCCAGATTACTCCAATAAGTGTCATTTGACTATTTTGCTGATTATATTAGAAGTCCTTTGTGTTTTTCTGATGACCACATAATATCTAATTACCTTATTTCCTACGTAGTGTTTGGCATCAAGAAAATACAGCAAAAATGTAATAATGGAAGAGCTAATAGCTAAATTCCTTCCAGAAGAACTCAAGGAACGAAGGAGGCTTTATGAAGAGGAAATGGAAGAACTCTCTAAGTATGCATATGTATATGCATGTTTCTCTTTTCAGTTTCACCCGTACTAGCTTTTGAGAGGTGAAAGTACACATTTTTTCCCAGCTTTTTATTCAGTGATACCATGTTGGTACCTTGAAATTGGCCATGCCTAAGTCTTTATACCATGGAAATCAGCAAGTACTACAAACTAGGATTTCCCCTAGAGAAGTTACCCATTTACCAGCACACCACTGAAAAAGCATGAGTCAAACCTGTGACCAGGATGCATGTTGGCATTAGTCATAGGATTTTTCTGGCAGGAGTAAATTGGAACAGCTTAACCAGGAGAATTTATGACATGTTCAGAAAGCCTGAAAATACAAAAGGAGGTGCTCTGGGGTTAAGAACTTTGGTGTTAGTCAGCCTGGCTTGAGATACAGTTCTGTTGAAGTATGGGAGGACTTTATTACCCTAGGCAGACCATTTCAACTTTCTCAGTCTGTTTCCTGTAACTTGGAGATAACAATAGTTCTTACCCCACAGACTTATGAAAAAATCAATGAGCTAGTACATGGTTAGTATGTCACAAATGGTAATAACACGAATTCTTGTCATATGTTTGTCCTGCTGTCCACATATGTGATGTGATGACAAGGCTGGAAACAGACACGAGACTCCAAGCTCTCTGCCTACTCATTGGCAGGGTGAGCAGGACACAATCACGAGTTTCTGCCACTCCTACTACTGCCCTGTCCTCTCCGGATCCCCAGTGGTGTCCTCACACTGTCCTAGAGGTGCAGTTTTGATGACAAAACCTGTTCTGGCTCTACGCCTATCTCCTAGAGAGTATTTCTCAACTGCCACCAGTTGGTTTGAATGTGCCTCTTACTTTGAATAATGTTCTCTCCAGAAATTAGAAGTCTTCATTTTCTCATTGACTTATATTGGAGCTATTCAAGGCATATTTATATGCCATTCTTATCTGCAAATTAATATTGAGCTAACCCAAATATCACATGTGTGCCTCAGGTATCACTGAAAATTTTATTTACTGGGTTATGTGAGAGAGGTTTCTATTTAAAGGAATCCTAAACTTGACCTTTTTGAGATTTAGGCAAACAATATCTCCGTGGTAGATTTAGATGCAGATGTTCCTGCATTAGATTTGCTAGACATATAAGACACAACCCACAAGCACCTGCCACAGTTGGGATTCCCTGGTGGTCTATGTGTCTGAATCTTTTGGTGTACTTTTTGAAAGGCAGACTCCAGGGTCCTAACTCCAGAGCTAATATGTCATTATATTTGGCACTAGAATGGCCCGGGCATCAGAGTTTCAGGATCTCTGGTGGCTGTATGTACACAAACACTTGACTGTCACTGGGCTGGGCTACTCTTGCCTGTTTCTTACTGGCTTCTCCTCTTGGCTGGGCTTGCTGTGCACATTCTCTTTGCAAATTTGAGAAGTTAGTGAAGACCTTGCAGAGACTTTCTCACCACAGCTCCAGAGAGCTGTGTGCATTTACACTATTAGCATCCTTCCTTCTTCAACAAAGAAGTCTTTTTGAGTGCAGAGATGAAAGAAAGAAAAAATATGCAGTACAGTTATCCCCTTCAGTGTTAAGGTGCTACAAAATTTCTTCAGCCAAAAGAGAATTGTGCAATGCCATTTTCTTTCTTTCTTTTTCTTCTTTTTGTGGTACTGGGAATCGAACTCGGGCTCTTGTGCATCCAAGGTTGGTGCGATACCACTTAAGCTAAATCCCCAGCCCTCAGTATCAGTTTCTTAAACGATAGACCAGCCTCTGCACCAGATAATGGACTCTGCCTGCAGAATCAGTCATGTGTCACTATTTTTTCTACCTGCCATCAGAATCTGATGGCTCCTTGCCTTTTCTCAAGGGGGACTACATGGTAACGTTCAATCAGCCTATCTGTGCTTTGTCCCATTCCCTTGAGACCCATCTAATTTGCTCTTCTTGACAGCTTAAATAAGAATGTGCCTATTTTCGTGTGCACTATGGCGTATCCAACCGTCCCTTGTCCCCTGCACATCTTTGAGCCTTGTTACCGCCTGATGATTCGGAGATGCATTGAGACAGGCACGAGACAGTTTGGCATGTGCCTTGGAGATCCTGTCAAAGGGTAAGTGAAGAGCCCTCAGAGTATCAGGGCTTTGGGAGAGAGGGATTTCTATTTTGAGGTGCTCCCAGAGGTGAGAGCTCACAAGGTTTAGCCAGCTCAAGAACAAGAGCACTTATGACGATCCCAGTCCCTCTTGTGCCTTGTTTACTGTTTGAGAGGCTATCTATGTAAGAGGTGCACACAATTAATCTGTTGTTAAGGAGGAGGTATATGTTATAAAACTTGTTTTCTAGGAGTGTGTATCCTGGAGTCAAACTGCTTAGGCTCATATTCTACCTCTAGGCTTGGGGGAAGTTACTTATCCTTTCTGCATCTAGTTTTCTTATCTGTTAAGTGGATATAGTGACAGTACTGAGCTCACTGAGTTTGCTTGTTGGAGTCACTGATGAGTTCATAGTGTACATAAAACACTAAATGGAATTCCTGGTTGACCAAGTCCATTTTGGAATACTCTAACCAAATACCATAGACTGAGTAATTTATTAACAATAGAAATTTATTAGCCCTGATTCCCGAAGCTGGAAGGTCTAAGGTCAAGGTACCAGCCTCTGGTAGGAGACTTCCAGTTGTGTAATAACATGGAAGAAGGAAAACAACAGAGTAAGAAAAAGGAGGGCCAACAGCAATATGAATCCAATTTGAGGACAGAGCCCTCATGGCCTAATCATTGCTTAGTGGTCCCACCTCTTAACACTGTTACAATGGCAGTTACATTCCAAAGTGAGTTTTGAGAGGCATCAACATTCAAACCATAGCCCTGGAACATAGTATGTGTGCAATAAATGGTTGCACTGAGATTTTCTTTATATGCTGTATAGATGCTTCCTATTCTGTAGTTGTAGCTGCAGACCTAGGGTTAGGTAAACAGACAGGAGTCCTTTGAGGTATACCACAGGATCACATAAATATCTGGGGTTCTGGGCTCAGGAAATAAAATTTATCAAAGATCTACCTTCTTGATTTTATTCTCAATAAACAGGTTTGCAGAGTATGGCTGCATCCTAGAGATCAGAAATGTTCAGTTCTTTGCTGATGGTCGCTCAGTGGTTGACAGCGTAGGCAAGAGGCGCTTCAAGGTGCTGCACCAGGGCCAGCGGGATGGCTACAACACGGCCGACATTGAATATATTGAAGATCAAAAGGTGAGAGGGGCCAGTGCGAAGAATCCCAAAGACAGCTTCTCCCTGTATCTTGGCATACAAACATCACTGCAGGAAGATTTCTCAGGACTATCTGGGGCCTCAGGATTTTTCATCAAACTTCTGCAACAATGCTGAATGCAGCTGGTCTGCGACCCTAGGATGGCAGTGAGAGCACCCATTGCCCTGGCACTCTGTGCAGCTGCTCAGTGGAAGTCATGCAGAAGAGGTGCTGCCCCGGCTGGCCCTAGGGCCTGGGCTGACTAAGAGTTGTACCTGTGCTCAGGGCACCAAGGGCTAGTTCACACTGGGGTCTACACATGTGTTGTTGTTGTTGTTGTTGTTTTGTTGTTGTTGTTGTTGTTGTTGTTTTTGAGACAGGGTCTCGCTTTGTAGTTCAGGCTGGCCCTGAGCTCACCATGGAGCCCAGGCAAGCCTGGGACTCAGCAATCCTCCTGCCTCTGCCCTCCGAGTGCTGGGATTACAGGCGTGAGCCACCACGCCTGGCACTGTGGTATGTGGTATTGATGGCTGGTGGGCGTGAGTCACCAAGCCCAGCATTGTATGTGGTTACCGGGATTGAACTCAGGGCCTTGCACTTGCAAGGCAGGCGCTGGAACCACTGAGCTAAATCTCCAGCCCACACATGTGTATTTTATCTACTGAATAATTGTTATTATATTTTCAAACTTGTTTCTTTTGATATCATTGTAGATTCATACATGCATTTATAGTTTTAAATATGCAACCTGATTAGGAGACCTTTCCCTATCCCCCAGAACAGAAAGATACTTGTCCAGTTAATCCTTGTTTTTCTAAGCTAATAGGTAGAAGAGGTCAATAATCCCATGTTCATTTATAGTTACATTCACTGAGTCACATACTAATAAATATTTGCTCAACCAAAACAATCTATTTGACATTGAAGATAGTTAAACACTGAGGCACAGATACATTTATGCATATTTTCCCAATGAACAGTGGGAAAATAGATTTAAAAATGAATAGGACAGAGGCGTGAGCCATCATTGCTTGCTTGCACACATATCTCCTCTCGGGCCTGTCCCAGTCTCTGTCTGTGCATCTTCCTGTTTCAGCTTCTCTAGCCAGTTAAACCCTTTGCCTTTTTCCCTGTTGGTCATGTTTATGTATAGCCCAGCACCAGGCTGTGGCGTTTCACATCTCACATAGGAGGGATAGGTGGGAGAGATTTCCATAGAAAGCAGAATGGATGCCTAACAGGTGTCAGAAGTAACTCTGGGAAGCATGGACCATATACAACATATTTCACTTCCACTGTGATACTTTCAGGTCCAGGGAGAGGACTGTGCTGAGCTCATGGGATTGCATAACTGTGTCTACGAACAAGCATCATCATGGTTTCATTCACTCAAATCATCTCTGAAGAATCGAATACTCAATCACTTTGGTCCAATGCCAGAGAAAGATGCTGATCCCCAGGTACATACAATGTCTTTTTTTACTGGGCTGCTCCACCTGATGGGAGTCCCTAAATTTGTGCATAGATGGGTGTGTGGTTTTTATGCAGCAAATAAATGCAGAGAAGAAGGGAGACCCAAAGTGGTACTGTTTGGCTGGTCATGGATAAGAACATCATGCATGGATAAGAACAAAAGGATCCTAGGTTAAAACTGGAGTAGCTGGGCCGGAGGGTTAGCTCAGTGGTTCCGGCGCCTGCCTCGCAAGCGCAAAGTCCTGAGTTCGATCCCCAGTAACCACATACAATGCTGGGCGTGGAGACACGCCCACCAACGATCAACACCGCATACCACAGTGCCGGACGTGGTGGCTCACGCCTGTCATCCCAGCACTCGGGAGGCAGAGACAGGAGGATTGCTGAGTTCGAGGCTAGCCTGGGCACCATGGTGAGCACAGGGCCAGCCTGAACTACAAAGCAAGATCCTGTCTCAAAAGCAAAAAACAAAAACTGGAGTAGCTGACTCAAGGCATGGGAACTTGGATCCAAGGCAGGTGTTGGGAGATAAGCAAGGTGATGGAGTGGAGCTTAGGCGCTGGCAGCAGAAGAGCCTTCAGTGAGAGTACACATTCACAGCTTGGTCACATTAGAGGTGTGTAGGAATCAGGAGCTAGGGCCAGGCCCACTACAGCTGCAAAGCCACAGAAACTTGTCATGCTCAAGCCTATCTCACTCAGTCCTCCACGTCTAGATCCTTGAGGGGTGAACAGGTCCTGAGAAAACTAACCCCATCTTTAAATTTACCCTTGGCTGAACTATCCCAGAGAATTGTTCACTGGATTTCACTGTATAGAGCTTCTTCTTTGAGGAATAGGTTCACATATGAGATCAAGCCACAGTCACAAGCTCTCTAGGAAAGTGGAGAGAATTATGTTTCCTCAATCTTTATTTGCATGGTATACTTAGAGGGAATTCCAGCTATGGAAAGTCGTCCTTCTTAAGACAAGGCTGGAGATATCCCGAAGTGCTGTTTGCTTACTGTCACCATTTCCCATGCCCTGAGCTGGTTCTCCTACATTATCACTCCTGTGCCTCCTTTGATTCTCTACTTAGGCTCATTCCTGACTATCACAATAAAGATATATGAACCCATTATATTATGGCTTCCCTGCTATTAGGATGGTTTTACTTACCTTTCTAACAACATGACCTTGGGCAAATCCCTTCCCTTTTGTCACATTTTGTGTAAAATGACAGAAGTGGATGGATCGATCTCTGAAGTCCCTCTTCTTCTTGCATATTAAAGCTCCAAAGCACCTTTCTCATTGTAAAGGACTGTCCTTCCTTAGGCCATGGAAGTGGTCCCTCTCTTCCTAGGCAAAGACATTATGACTTTTGAAAGGACAAAGACCAATGAGTGCTTCCCACTGCCCAGCTCCTGGCTCTGGGCCATGGTGACTCAGGCAGAACTACAGCATAGCTATGAGCAACATCACGACCAAGTTTAATTTTCCTCTTCTCTTGCTGGGAAGCATGGTCCCCCAGTCAGGTGAAAGAGAGATCACTAGGGCTAACTGTGTCTTCCTCAGGAGGAAACATAGATGTTGCACTGTCATTTGTAATGGCTTACTGATACAGAAAGCTGAAATCTTGGGTTTTATTTTCTTTCTTGCTGCATTTTGTTATTATGTAGCTTTGGTGGTAGCTGTACCATAAAAAAAAAATTGAAATCAATATAGTTTGCTGTGCCCAGAGCAATAACCCCAGAAGTATGATAAATAAGAATATTCTAAGCCTCAGCAGGAAGTTTACTAGAAACTACCACGTGTATTAAATATCTTTGTTGATTCTAGGAAATTTCGGAATGTCAATCTAATATCCAGAATTGATCATGGGTGCGGAACATGTTACAGATTGCAGTGAGGACCAAAAAGGAATCTAGATGAAGTTAAAAGGCATAGAAAACAAAGAGGGTGATGAGATTTGAGGAGGATCAGATGGACCAATCTGGAGCCAAATAATTCTTGATATGGGACATTTGAATACAGCATGTATTCTCTAGTCTTTTTAAAATTTTTAAGTATTTTTTTCTCTATAGTCTTAAAGTCAACTTTCTGAAAGTTGTGGAAAGAAAACTCATTTCAGTTTTATTAAGAAATGAGTCAACAGTGTCTAAAATGTATGCTCAAAAAGTTAATTACAAAAAAACTTTGTTAGAGGATTTATATGGAGTGAGAAAGCTCTTTAAGAGAAACCTGGGAGCTACTGTGAGTGTGTTTTCTAATTGAAAATTTAGCGGTGTGAGGTTGCTGTTCTTTCAGACTGTAAATCACAGCTCCTAGTTGCAGAAGAGAAGTTAGAATACCTGCATAGAACCCTGGTATATCTACTGCCTTTAGCTAGAGCAAGACCATGAAGGGAGTGAGGAGATACACAAAGCCCAAGGAATCATAGCAATTAAAGTCCTGCAGAAGTGCATATCAGTTCAAAGGATCTAAACAGAATCTCAGAAGCAGGAGAAGCTGAGTAGTGGATATTTTAGATCATAAAATCACACTGGATAAGATGCATGGTTTATTTGTTAGGCTATTGGCCTGTTTGTTTTTGACAAGTATTAAAAATGATTTTAGCTCAAACAAGACAGAGGGCCTCAGTTCACATAGACAGCTCCATTTCATAAGAATATTCAAGGATACAGGCTCCTTCATCACAAAGCTCTACTGTGCATAGAAAGTCATCACCATGCTGTCCATTGGGGAAGGCTGGCCATCACCATGCATAGTCTAGCTAGAGGAAAAGAGAGAAAGAAGAAGGCAAAGGGCGCGTGCCGTTTTCCTAGAGCAGACCTACAAATTACACATCTCTCATCTTCCCTTTGCATCTCATTAGCCAAAACTTTGTCTTATGGTCTCACCTAGTTGCAAAGAGGCTAAGAAACAAAGTGCCCATGCCCCACTGCTGTGGTTATATGCCCTGCTAAAATAAAGGGGAAATAGAGATGGAGGCAATTAGCAGTCTCTATCACACGCAGAAAACAGTTACAGCTGGGATATTTACTTTGGGGATTTGCAAATCTGCAGACTGCTGCGGCTTCCATGAGAGTAAGATGAACATACTGTTTCTGTTTCAGATGAACCCGAATGGCCCAGCCTGGTGCTGGTGGACATTAGCTGTTCTTCCCTTGGAAAGTCGAGCTCAGCTTCCATTTCTTGCAATGAGATCCTTAAAGGATAGACTGAACGGCATTCGCCGAGTCCTGGCTTTTATATCCCGAAACCAAAACTAGTCAGAGTGAATTTCTGCAAAGAAGCTCCCACCCTGCTGCTGCCTTGGGGAGAGATCTGCTTGTAAATACATCTAATTGCAATAACATCTTAACAGAAAAGGTTATCAAACAGAGGTGTGTTTCCCTACTTTTGATCACGCAGAGAAATCAACTCGAAAAACCAAATGAACGTGACCTGTTTGAGACTTTCTATTTTAAGATGCTTCTTGACATGCTGCACAACTACATAAACTGCAGAGGTGTTTAAGAGCCCAGAAAAACAAACAAACAAACAAACTCATTTTAACATAAAATTTTCTGGAAGTTTAACGTGATTTTTTTCTTTAATTTTTCTTTCTTTCATAGGTGAATGACTGTGTGGTTGAAATGTGAAGCAAACATACTAATAATGTTGCTATGTTATTTTACTGACTTGAGTTCTCGTTCCAAATGGTTCAGGTTTTATAGAGCATTGTGTAAAATAATGTTCATACTTCTTTCTGTTTTAATAATTTATTTTTTGCACTACTGTATCCTTTTTCTACATGTATGTTTGTAACTATTTAAGTGTACATTGCTGAAAAGTCCATTGCTTTATTTATTGATGTGGTTTACCATGTACCTAGGGGGAAATCACAGGACTAGAAATGTGCAATTTTTGCTTCAAAATTTTTTTTTTTACTGCGTTGATTCCAGTTAAACTGTTTCCATATCTATCCTAGTAAAAGTTTGAAAACAACTTAAGAAAGATGCTAAGGTAATCCAGCTTCACAGATTCTACTTTTCTAGTCTTAATCAAATAACATTAAAATACTTAAATGATTTGGCACAGATTATGGTGTTTGCCAAGCTACAAAAAAGAAGTCCATTTTCTTTGTATAATACAGACCAAGGCTGAAAAAATTATTGCTCTAGAGCAATAATCAGAAAGTGTGTTTAATTGCAACATATTATGGGTATTTATTTCAGCAATCTGACTGGAAGTGATGGCTTGCAGAAATACAGCAAGTCACAGCCATTCCCAGCTAGGCTGCACACGCCACGTCTTCTCGGTGTTCTGAGGATGAAGACATGTGCTGAAACACTTGATGAAGGGCTACTTGTCATTCAAGAAGCCAGATGGATAGAACCCGTTAAAATACAGTATTTTAAAATAATCAGACAATCTGTGAATTAATCAAATACTGCCTTTCCTTCTAGTTGCAATGGGCCAAAGATTTCAATATAGGGAAAGAAAAAGGAAGTAAAAGCAAGCATTATTGAGCTTGCTTAGTGCTAATTTGATTCCTTTCATGTCCAGATAACCTGAAAAATACCATGAGTATAGGAGAGTCATAATGTCAGAGTGAGAAATTTAGGGCTGCTTGTACCTTCATGTAGATTAGCCTTCCCTGTGGATTCTGGACAAGTGTGTTACTTACTGGAAGTCAGCCCACTCTGTTAAAATGAGGGTCATGCTTCAAGTAACTACACTAAGTCTCTGGCTTAGGAAACAGTTCCATTCAAGGAGAATTGATTTGAATTTGTTTGAAAGCCAATGAAAACAGCCTTATACAGTACACTGTGAAAGTTCACAACTTGAACATTTCTAAGTCAGGGGCTTACTATAGTCTGACTTCTATACCACCGTTGGCCAGAAGTGGGAATGGGCAAATGAGATGATCCAGATAGTACTTAGGAGACTCACATAAGCAGAAAGCACACTATCTTTTCACTTCTTAGTGGATAGTATGTGGGCAGAGGACAGGCTTGATGCTGGGAGTATACTGGGCTGAACAAGAATGTGAGTATAGCAGGTAGAGTGGAACGATCTGTCTGCCTAGGAAAACTCTCCAAGGCTCAGGGTACAGCACATTAGACCTTATTCCCCTATGCCCAACCATGTGTACATAATCTTGGTACAACATTTTCTTATTCTGTAGGGTAAAAACAACAAAGAATAGGTTGTAAGCTTCTCCTTTTGCTAAATGTGTTGCTTTGACAGGTAATTTAACTTTGGCTGAGCCAGTTTCCTCATCAATGAAATGATAGTATAAACACTGCATAGAGGGTTGTTATGAAGACTGAATTAAATATGTCTGAAATCCCTTTCCATGGCAGCTTGAGCAGAGAAGATAGTCAACAAATAAGATCTATTATTCGATTGGTCATAGTTACAGAATATCCTCAAAGACCATATTTGAATAAAAGACAGCTTTTCCATGCAGAATGCACTTGCTATCCCCTTAAACTTGGTTGGGGAAATCCATACCATTGATTTTTTTTACCACAACTTGATGGTTTACAAGTGATTCCCTTTGGGATTTATTCTGTTTGAAGAGTGAAAAGAGAAGAAATGAAGGTCACAAGTAGGGACAAGTATTATGCCAGCAAATGGTTTCCTGTTTGAATAACTGCTAAAAAGCAGTGTTAATGGGAAATTTCGCTTCTCTGATAGAATGGAAGCCTTAAATCCTAGCTCAGTTAGAAAAACAAAACATTGTGGGGCTGCGGATTTAGCTCAAGTGGTACTTCTGCACCTACCTTGGAAGCATAGGGCCTGAATTTGATCCCCGTTACCACCAAAAAGAAAAAAGAAAACCAAACATCATTTCTGCTTCGCCAAAATGTATTAAGATTCTCACCCACACCAAGATGATTGAATTTCACAATCTGTGACTTTTGTTCTTAGTTCATAAGAGGTGAACTATATTTCTTTATGTTTCCCAAAGTAATGGATTCAAAAAATGTACTGAGATCCTGTCATGTACCAGATATGAAGCCAGAAGACCCTCCCATCCCTGAATCTATTGTCATTTTTTTAGAAAGTAATTATTATCCCCAAATAATGAACAAGAACACTGAGGTTCAGCAATGAATACTTTTTCCATATAACATGATCATCTAGGAAGTAGTCAAGCTTAATTTTGAATGCATTGTCTGCAGACTTCAACAAATTTGAGTCTTATTTTAAAGTCTTAAATCCTTATTGGGTTACATATAGTTTTATTTAACAGACATGGCAGTCAAATCACAAAAGCACCCTGGAAGCTCCCAATGGGAAGATGCAGATAAAGTAAAATTCACTTATCGAACACATCTCTTCCAAGTCAAAGTAGGAAATTTAATTTCTTAATAAAATTTCATATCATAGAATACCCCTAGATAAGGGAGTAGTCATCTGCAGTGCATGGAGGTCTTATTAGACAGAATTGCACTTTAAATTCATTAGCCTAGACACACAATTGGGTTGTTTTATGGTAAATTTAAGTAATGGCAGGAGGCAGGATAAATCTTGACTATCTTCAGGTTGTACTAGAACTGAATCATCAATTGAACTTGACCATTTTTACCGTTTATAAATTGCTTTTGCTGCCCAGCTTGGAAATGAAGGAAGAATGAATAGAGAAAAGATATGTCTAAAACTAGCCTAGAAAGACAAGACTTCCCCCTGGGTAGATAGTGCCACTTGTTGGATTGGTTTTCCTGTCTGTTGTGACTGACTCAGTCTTTTTCTGGTAGGTTAGTTTCTGTATGTATGTGTACGTGTGTGTATGCATATACACCCACAAACATATACCAGGTTGCAAGCAGACATCATGCCTTTCTGCTTTGTACCGCACTACTGCTGCTAGCTAATAACCAGCACAATGTAGACAATGAAAAATGAAGAGATTGATTTTTTTTACAAACAACTTGGAGACGAGAGGGCATGCTCTTGACTTAGTGGGGCATAGAACTGACTGTTTCAACAGCTAGCCTTTTCTGAAGGCCAACTGCTTCTAGCCCAGTGCTGCCTCAGGTCAAGTCATTGTGCATGTGGCATTTCCAGCTCTGTCTGCGGAGCTGGCCTGGGCTCAGATCATCCCCTGTGATGACTGGCTGCTGTGGGAGCAGCAGAGCTCCTGAGCCTACTTCACAGCACTCAGAGGTCTCTTACTAGCAACAGAATGCATACTGTTGATGGACTGCAATCCATCGGGGACTGTGTTGCCCCTGCCGACTCCATTTCCAACAGAAGCATTTTATTCTGGGACTCCTTTGAGTTCCCAGCCATTGGCATTGCATTCATTTCTACTCACCAAGGCAGAATCGTAGCAGAAGTATATGATAAATATGTCAGTGCAAAGCAGCCTGAATGCTGGGAAAGGGTTGGTTCTCAACCTACTCTTGGGCCTGATGAGTGAGATTTTAGTTCAAGATTAAAGACAGTTCTGAAAAGCAGCCAGCTGCATGGGGTCCACTGTGTCCCCATTCCCAAATGCAGAAGGAGGATAAAGGAGTGATGTAAAATGTATGCATTTAATCCATTTTAGAGTGACAGCTCCATTTACCACAATTTAACTATTTGAAAATCTGGATTATACACATTCAGATGTGAGATGAAGAAATTTTTACTTACAAGTGGGTATTTTCAAACATGTTAAATTAACCTCCAGAGAGAAGTGCCTGTAATCTCTGTTCCTGGTGTCACTTTAAAGCTTCGCTATTCATGATTCTGTAGCCGTTTTAAAACTTTCCGCAGCAAATGTGATTAACTGAAGTTTACAAAGCAACACTGTAGCTTATGCATCATTTTAAAAGTTGGTTAACCTTCTTATATTGATAAAGCAATGACAGTACACAACAACGAAATAAAAAGAAAGCAAATAGCTTAACATGGCATCATCAGCTTATCTTAGGTAAACTAGTTTTGTCGTTGTATGCAGTTCTCAGTAATGCCAGGATTAAAATATCAAGTAAGCTACTTAAACAGTGGCAGCTGTGGATGTGTGCTTGTTTTTCATTTGTTTGTCAAGCAGTCATTTTACTCTTGCACTGTAATGAAGGGAAATTAAGATATTGCTCCCCTATATCGCTATTCAACTACCTCTATATGCTTATTTCTTTTTAGGGGTTCCCTTCTTCCAACTCTGTATAAAAAAGTTTCAGCTCATCTATGTTGTAATAACATTGTAATATAGACTGTCTTTGTGAATGTTGTTTGTTCATTAAAAAGAAGTTTGCTATTGTCTCACTTTGTATATAACAAAATTGTACTCATATCTTAGGAAAAGCATTACCTAACTTCATTATCACTTCGTTGTGAGCTGAGTAGAAAGGAAAGCTATGGGGACGTCTATTTTGTTCTTGTTCCTATTGGTTAAAATACAATGATCAGAAGATCTATTTAAAATCTGGAGATGTAGCTTAGTGGTAGAGCACTTATATAACATGTGCAAGGACCTAGTTCCATCCCCATTACTGCCAAAAAACAAAAACAAAACCTTTCAAGGAAATACACCTACAAACTCATATGTGGAAGTGAGGCAGGTATGAATGGATTAATTAATATGACTGATGTGTTCTGAAAAACTGGTCACAAATTCAGTTTTTTTTTTTTTTAAAAAAAAAAGCACCAGAAAAGTTTGTTTTTAAAAAATTCCATTGAAGTTTTTTGTTCAGTAATATGTCCCTAGTTTATTTGTAAACCCAAACTCCCCTATATTGTGCCCCCCCACACACACCAAGGATCGAACTTGGGTCCTTGTGCTTCCAAGGTAAGTGTGGTATCACTTGAGCTAAATCCCCGGCTACATCATGTTTTCTTAAAGCAGTGTACACTACCTACAGTTTTCTTAAGCATTATAAAATATTCAGAAAAAGCAAGCTGCTTGTTTATGTACTTGCTTTGAAATGCTGGGGATTAACCCTGGGGTCGTGTCCATGCTAGACTAGCAAGCTACTGGCCCTATCCCACCATCACCATTTCTGATAGAAAAATTTGTAAAATTGATTGGAACAGTGAGTGACACTAACCACACAAGAGAGGTTCAGCAATATCCCAAGTTCTCTACGGTATTGATTTTTGTTCTGTGCCATTAATGGTTTTGTACATGTTCCATTTCTAACATATATAAAAATAGAGAAAAATGACATTGGAATGAGATAAATAAAAGATGAAGTGATAGGCTAGATGTAGTGTCTCACTCTTGTAATCTTAGTTATTTGTAAACTGGTGAAGAAGGATCCCAAATTTAAGTTGCCCTGGGAAATTTAGTGAATCCTTTTGGGGGAGAAAAGGATTGAAAAAAGAGAAAAGAACTTTTGCAAATGGGAAAGGAATCAACAGTTACAAGGAGCAGGGAGGGATGGGAGGGGTAAGAGATGAAAAAAAGAATTAAGATGTGTTATATACATGTACTAAGTCTCCACAATGAATGTAATCATTATGTACTGACATGTCTGTGTACTAATAAAAATGTATTCGTGAAAAAAGAGAGAAAGAAAGTAGAAAGAAAAAAAGAAGACTGAAAGAGAGAAAATAAATTTCACTTGGAGCTGACCTTGATCTGTGTAACAGAATCTTTAGGGTAACTAAGCAGAATTAGAATTCCTGCTCAGCCATGCCCATAGGGAACACTCAGCTTAGCTGAATGTTGTCCTCTTGTGCCCACTACCACTTTCTGGGTTCTTATGAGACTAAGGACACTTAAGCCAAAAGGACAAGCTCCTTCTAAGACAGTCTTCTAACCAAAATGTACGCATTGCTTTCTATTTGGAAAACTGGACTGGACTATCTAAAAAGATGGTCCTAGCCAGGCATGGTGGCTCACGCCTGTAATCCCAGCACTCGGGAGGCAGAGACAGGATTGCTGAGTTCGTGGTGGCTTGCCTGGGCTACATAGTTAGCTCAGGGCCAGCCTGAACTACAAAGCGAGACCCTGTCTCACAAAGAAAAAGAAAAAAATAAAAAGATGGTCCTATTCACAGTTGTTCCCTAAGCCTTGAGTAAAACCAAAGCTGGCACTTTATTAGCATCCTCTCCTCTGGGCTCCACCCTGACTTCTTTGAGTTCCCCAGGGCCAAGCATGCCTGCCCAAGAAGGTACTTGCAGTCACAAATTTGAGCAAGAGGAGGAGAAAAATACCCTAAGACCACACTCAAAAGTCTAAATTTCCACTTCACATCTCATGTTTTATGATTTCTTCACTCCCAAGAGGGGCTGAGGTAAGTTTGGAAGGGGCTGGCATCAGTACTTTGCATATGGATTTCTTCTACTTATCACTGAGACATCCTAGCCAGACTTGTGCTGATGTAGAGGTACGCCCTGAACAAGGAGCCTCACCTTATCCTTGTTTCTCCCACCCTTTTCAGTGTTTTATAGATTTTCCCTTTTCAACTGATACCCTTATTCCTTGTCCACTTAGGCACATATATTAGGAAATGTCATTGGCACATTAGCAAGCCCTAAAAATCTCTTTCTTCTATTGATTGAAGTGCAGCTCCTTAATTGCATCTCTTTGGGAAATACTTCCCACCTCTAAGGAAGTGCATAATTTCTGGATACAACATGGGCAACAAGATTAAGTCCCCAAATAGCCTATGTCCCCTAAATTCAAGTTGTTCTAAATATTTTGTTTCTCTTGGGTTTTAGAGGTGGATTATGCAATGTTCAACACAGTCGTGGGAACTGGGGAGATCACTGCCACTTTGGCCTGTCAGGATGCCATAGCCTCTCCTGGCAGGTGAGTCACACTTCCAGGACCATGTGTTCCTCCTGAAAACCCAACTGAACACTTTCAGAAAAGGACAAGTGATTAGTACTGGGAGAGCATTATTTCTACAAGTGAAGATAAACACTTTTACTTAAATGGAGATGAACACTTCATTACAGTAATGAATTCCCATTGGAATCAGTGACAAGCTGGGATGGGAAGAAAGAATAGAGAATACCACACTTTGTTTATCCATTCATTTGTTAATGAATTAATTATTAGGAGTTGTGCCACTATAAACTTGGGTATGCATATGTCAATGTAATATGCTGTCTTTAACTCTTTCTTTCTAGAAAATACCTACAAGGAGAACAGCTGAGTCTAATGGAATCTCTAGATATAGCATTTTCTCTTAATTGAGTTTATTGGTACTTTTAGGAATACATTATAACCACATTTCTCATTGAGAATTTGTAGCTGTACATGATATATCTTGATTCTTATCTTTTCCCATTCCCCTGCCTTCCCTACAACCCCAATAATCTCCCATATACATAAGCTTTGTTTCTATTTTTCCTCTTTGTCATCAAAATTTTTCTTTCCCTTCTTTGCTTTCCCCAGGCCCCACCCAGTTACTTTTTCCCTTTGAACATTTTCTTCCTATTTCACAATCTCTATCATACATTTGGACCTCATTTACACCTTGTTTCTCGTACCAGAAAAGTGATATGGTATTACACATTTGCATCCTTTTTATTTCACTTATGAGTCTGGCCTTGAGGTGCATCCATTTAACTCTCATTGCCTCTAATTTATTATTCTTTATGGCTGAATATTACTCCATTTCATACACACATATTTTCTATATCCAGTCTCCAGTTGATGGGCATTTGGGCTCTTTCCAACTTTTAGCTATTACAAACTGTGCTGCTATAAACATGAGTGTCCATAGTCACTGTGGTCTGATGCTCTTCTTTCATGAACATACCCAGCAGGAAAAGAGCAGAGTCAAATGGGGCCTCTAATCCTAGTGTTTTGAGGAATCTCCACACTTATTTCCACAGTGGTTGCACAAGTCTATATTCCCACCAACAGTAGAGAGATATATCATGTACAGGTACAGATTCTCAGTGATGAATGTGATCAAAATTTACGCTTAAATTATATCAACAAAGAGTAAAAAATAAACTATTACAATCAACAATAACAATAGTATGAAACACAAACTGGATAATGACAAACTAATACCTAATACTGCATTACCTTTAGCTATAAGAAAAGATCTATATTTATAGATCAATCTCTAAGACAAACCATGTATTTATATATGGGAGATATCTACTCAATAAAGCAATTTTACTTTCTGTCAAAATAGAAGAGTATTCAGCTATGGTGAGATATAGTTACCTACCTATAGATTCACCAGGGTAAATGGTGTGAATATGGAAGAAGGAAGAAAAAAGAAAAAATAAGTTATGAAAAATTAAACAGTGGGATATAAGAAGGTGGGAAGATTGGCATAAAAAGTTCTATTAAACAGTGCTGGGCGTGGTGGCTCACGCCTGTAATCCCAGCACTCGGGAGGCAGAGACAGGAGGATTGCTGAGTTCGAAGCTTGCCTAGGCTACACAGTGAGCTCAGAGCCAGCCTGAACTACAAAGCGAGACCCTGTCTCAAAAAAAAAAAAAAAGTTCTATTAAGGGGCCAGAGGGTTAGCTCAGTGGTTCTGGCGCCTGCCTCGCAAGCGCAAGGTCCTGAGTTCGATCCGCGGTAACCATATACAATGCTGGGCATGGAGACTCACTCCCACCAGCAATCAATACCACATACCACAGTGCTGGGTGTGGTTGCTCACGCCTGTAATCCCAGCACTCGGGAGGCAGAGGCAGGAGGATTGCTGAGTTTGAAGCTTGCCTGGGCCACATAGTGAGCTCAGGGCCAGCCTGAACTACAAAGTGAGACCCTGTCTCCAAAAGGAAAAAAAAAAAAAGTTCTATTAAGGAGTAAGGGAAAATTAATAGTGTTAGATAATAGTAACAGAAAAGTCCAGGCAAGACAAAGATAAATAATATGGAATGGAAATTAAACTAGAGGAAGAAACACTCAGGAAATAAGTTGAGAGAGAAATATTGACAAAAGAAAAGACAGAAAAAGGGGGGGATATATTCAAACAAAAAAGTTGTATTTAAAATGGAATAAGAAAATGAGTGATACAACTCCAAACTCCACCAATTGTAACAGTAATCAGAATCAGCATCATCAGAAATATAAATAGAAGAGGAAAGATGAAAATGGGTTAGATGAAAGGAGAAGGGAAAAATAAGAGGAAAGGAAATTCATATGTATTACCAGAAAAGTGTCTTCCTGCAGAGCCTGTAGTCTTTAATCTTCCAAGTTACATTTCTGTTTGACCTTCTTTACAATATATTGGTTTGTGTGGAGATTGCTCACTTCAGTTGCTTCCCTGCCTGTGAACACCTGTTTATGGCAATTTTCAGCACAGGAAAGATGTGCAGCATTGGATTCTCAAGCTTCTGTGTGAGTTCCTGCTGAATGGGAGCTAACACTGGGTACCTGATATAGATTTTAGTGTTCATGGGACCAGCTCCAGACACCAAGTAAAGGCTTTTGTCACCTTGGGGCACCCAGTGAAGACTCAGGCTCTCCCAGATTGATGTGGGGGAGATTCTAGCAGGGCCAGAGAAGGTATAATGTGCTGAGTGGAGTTTAGAACACCAGGCAAAAACAGGCAGACTCTTTAAGCCTTACTGCTAACCAGGCAGAGGACTGCCCATTGTGCCTGAGAGGTATTGTGCCCAGGGCTCTGGCCAAAATGTGGAGTGGGGACTCTGGTGCACCCAGAGTGGGAGCAGTGCACCTCACGCTGAGTGGATGCTGTCACATCCAAGTGTACCAGACAGAGACTTGTGAGGGATTAGAGCACCTCGAAACCCAGGCTGCCTGAGAACAGGTGTAAGGCTTCAGACTGTCTCTGACAGTTCAGAGATTAGAGGAGGGTGACGAGAGCTGGGTATAGAGTCAAGCAAGACTGGGATGCCAAGCACAGTCTCAAACCAGATGAGTGTTGACTCTGTGCCAGATGAAAGTGCCAGCTGGTGGCAAAGTAACAGACCTGAGCATCAGTGGAATAGATTAGAAGATCCAGAAACAACTCCAGATACACTAAGCCACCTCATCTTTGACAAAGGAGCCAAACATCCTCAACAGAAGAAGGACAGCCTTGTTAACAAATGGTGCTGGAAAAACTGGGCTTTAACCTGCCAAAGACTAAAACTAGACCTATCTCTTCCATCGTGTACTAATCTAAAATCAAAGTGGATGAGAGACCTAAATATTAAAACAGAAACACTAAACCTATTGGAAAACAGGTTAGGTAGAACACTTGAAGACACTGGCTTAGGGAAAGACTTTATGAGCAAAACCTCTGTAGCAGAGAAATAGCAGAAGGACTCAACAAATGGGATCTCATCCTATTAAAAAGCTTCTTCTCAGCAAAAGAAACACCATCAGAGTGAAAAGACATCCAACAATATGGGGAAATTTTTTTTACCAGCTGTTCCTCAGACAAAGGGCTACTATCTAGAGCATATAAAGAACTTAAAAATTCAACCTCCCCCCCCAAATTTAAAGACCTAATTCAAAAATGGGCATGTGAAATGACCAGACATTTTTCACAGGAAGAAGTAAAAGCAGCTAAGAAGCACATGAAGATATGCTCGATGTCACTGGTCATTTGAGAGATGCAGATGAAAATAACACTGAGATTTGGTCTCACTCCACAAAGAATGGCTGCTACTGTGAAATTAACCAGCAACAAATGCTGGTGAGGCTGTGGGGAGAAGGGAACCCTTCTCCACTCTTGGTGGGAATGTAGACTGGTACAACCACCATGGAGGTCAGTATGGAGATTGCTCAGAAAGCTAGGATTAGAAGTCCTATTTGACCCTGCTATTCCCCTGCTGGAGATATACACAAAATAATTAAAAGATTTATATCACAGCGACATATGTACACCCCTGTTTATAGCAGCTCTGTTCGTGATAGCTCAATCTTGGAAACAACCCAAATGCCCATCAACTGGAGACTGTATAAAGAATATTTTTTTCTTTTTTTAAAAATAAATTGGAGTATTATTCTGCCATAAAGAATTATAAGTTTGATGGAGACACCTGGAGGATATACTAATAAGTGAAATAAATAGATAACAGGCAAATTCCAGATCTTCTCTTTGACATGAACACCTGTAGATGCAAATGAGCTCTAGAAAGTATGACAGCTTTTACAGAGTGGGAAATTTCCATAGGAAATTTGGTGTGGGAATGTAATGAGGGGAAGGAATAAATATGATTCAGAAAGAAAATAAAAGAGTATGTATAGGGCCGGAGATTTAGCTCAGTGGTTCCAGCGCCTGCCTTGCAAGCGCAAGGTCCTGAGTTCGATCCCGGTAACCACATAAAATGCTGGGCGTGGTGACTCATGCCCACCAGCAATCAATACCACATACCACAGTGCCGGGCATGGTGGCTCATGCCTGTCATCCCAGCACTTGGGAGGCAGAGACAGGAGGATTGCTGAGTTCACGGCGGCTTGCCTGGGCCCCATAGTGAGCTCAGGGCCAGCCTGAACTACAAAGAGAGACCTTATCTCAAAAAAAAAAAAAGAGTATGTATAAAGGGGGTGGGGAGGTGTGGGTGGGTAGGGATATGGGTAAAAATGAGAACTAGCTTGTGTCATATACTGGTACACACTCCCCAATTTTATGTGATTGTGAGATGTATATAAATTGTACCAATAAAGAATTCAATTTTTAAAAAAGAATTATAAGTTTGAATCATTTACACTCAAAAGGGATATACAGTGAGGCCACACTCATAAGTGAAATAAATAGGTCACAGACGTGTAAATACCATATCTTTTCTCTTGTATGAGAAACTGAAAATGTAAATCAGTCCCAGAATGTATGACACTGTAAAATAGAAAATATTCTCAGGGAATTGAGGGGTAGGGGTAAGTAAAGAGAGGAATGAGAAAATTGTGATGGTAAAAAAAGGGAGAAACGGCCGGCCGTGGTGGCTCACACCTGTAATCCCAGCACTCAGGAGGCAGAGACAGGAGGATTGCTGAGTTCGAGGCTTGCCTGGGCTACATAGTGAGCTCAGGGCCAGCCTGAACTACAAAGCGAGACCCTGTCTCAAAAAAAAAAAGAAAAAAAAAAGGAGAAACAAACTCATGTATAGCAGAGGTGGGGGTTGTAGGGTGGATAGGGGAATGGGAAAAAATGAGATTTCAGTCATATACTGGTAACAAATTCTCAATGTTTCATGTGGTCATGACGGGTATTTAAAATGTAGCTGTATCACAATAAAAAAAATTAAAAAAGGAAGTGCCGTTTTGGCTTGGGGTAAAGTTCAGGTTTGTGGAGGTGACTTGCTGTGCCTGGGACCCAACACTGAAGATTCTTGACACAGCAGGGATTGCTTGTTTATCCTTTCATAGAGTGAGATCAGGTGGGTGGTGGGGAGCCTCTCCCAGCTGTCCTCTCTCCCCTGATGTGTGCCCACTGCAGCCTAGTGCATTTGGAGAGGAGACAATGAGATGAAGGGGTCTGTATATCTCAAGTCTATCCTGTGAGACTACACTCTGCTGCTTTCCTTGGATCTCTTCAGCTAGTTGGAAGTTCTCGAAAGAGCTGCTCCTGTGGAGGATGACAGCAAAGGCCCTGCACGCTGGCCTGTCAGACCACTTCCCCTCCTCTTAACTCCTATGCCCATGTTTTGTTTAGTCTGCAGGTCTCTCTTTTCAACTTGATTTCCATCCCTCCACTTCCAATTACCTGTGTTTTGAGTTGATCTTCTCTAAGGCTGTCAGATGTGACTCCTCCAACATCTGCCATGTTGCATCTGAGCCCATCATGTTACAGAAAAGGAAACGGAGGGTCAGAGGGGTAAAGGAACCTGCTCAAAATCATGGAGCAACAAAGAGTGAGATTTGGATGCGGCCTGTCTGCTTATAGAGAACCAGTGCTCAGAATGGCAGGGAGTTCTCTCACATCGAAGGTGCCCTTGTGGCTGCTCTTGTAGCAGAGCCCAGACTCAGCAACTGCTCTTTTTACCAGCCAGTCCCCTCTCCCCGAATATTGTAGGGCAGCACACTTGGCAGCTCAGACAAATGACCAAACTTGGTCTGTTGACTTAGAAAGTTGCAGAAACTGAGAGTCTTAGATCATTTCCATTTTATGGTCCTTCCAATATGTAAAACACAAAAAGAACTGTCAAAGAAAAGTTGACAAAATTTGTGGTAACACACTTTCACTCTTAATGCGGATGGTTTAATGCAATATAATTTTGTTGCCTCTAATGTACATGAATGGTGTTCATTGGGTATAGTTCCAGTTTTGTGAGATGAAAAATTTCTAGAAAATCGTTACACAATAGTATGAAAATAGTTAATGCAGGCTGGGGTTTTAGCTCAAGTGGTACCACGCCAACCTTGCATGCACAAGGGCCCGAGTTCAATCCCTGGTATCACACACACACACACACACACACACACACACACACACACACACACAAATAATGCTTCTGAGCTGTATGCTCAAAGATGGCTTGGCTGGCACATGTGATGGCAGTGTTCTTCACTGCAACTTTTAAAACAATCTCATTGTGAATATAATAGTAAAAACATAAGGAAATGTCAAAGGTCATAAACTTTGTGACAACACTTTTAATTACTTAGCAGTTTAACATTCTAATGTTGCTATTTGCAAGACAAATCTGGAATTTACAAAAAGCTAATTTGTATTGGATTCTATGCAGTGTGGTCTGGAAATAGAATATAAGCTTAGAGTTGTATGGTGAATATTTTCTTTTGTCTGGGTCCATCCGTGAATTGTTGGGAATATATGAAAAATAAACCTTTCTGTGAAATAACCTCAAGAATCAAGGCCCTTCCTGAAGATAATGCCTGGATCAAATAGCTCTCCTAGTTGTCCTCTCCATGTTTCACCCTGACACGTGGCTTCTCATAGCAGAAGGCTTCACATGCTCACACATACTGTCTACTCCCCCTCACTTCTCAAATCTGTCCGTGCAACTTGCAGAGAGGCATCTGAGGTTGAAAGTTCACAAAAACAGAGGAGGCTGGAGTAGCTCTCAGTGGTAGAACACTTGCCTGTTGGGAACAATCCTGTTTGGGAGAAATAATAGGAAGGTCAAAACTGACCAGACCGTCCTACAGACAGACTTTGGACTTAACTATGTAACAAAACAATCCTGTTTGGAAGGAGTAATTGGAACGCCCTTCCTGGCTGCCTAGACTTTGCACTCAGCTTTCCTTCACCTTGAAGAACAACAGGGACTCTGTTCGTCCCACATACTGTGATGCTTCAAGGTGGAACTGCTCCATTACTGGTGTTCACCCTGCCTTCTGAGTCTTTGTTACATTTTTGTAATTGGACAGGTGCTGAATAAAAGTTGTGGCAGGCTGGGGCCTGGAGTCTTTTGCTACCCAGAGTAGCATGGACCAGGCCCAAGCTCAGTTTCTCTAAACTATGTATTATTTCTCTGTGTACCGTTCACTCACAGAGACTAGAACCTAAATCCAAAGGTCCTAGTTACATTCCCTTCCCCTAGGGTCCCACATTTGCCCAGCATACTAAAGCCCTGGATTTGATCCTCAGCACTGAAAAAAAAAAAAAAACAAGCAAGCAAGCAAATAAACAGGAAAAAGGCAGTTATTACCTTTTAAGTCTCTTCCTAAATCCTTGTTCGCCCTCCAAGGGGCTAGTTTAAACTTCTCTCATCACCTTTTGTATTACTGTAGCTAAGAAGGTATTACTACATAGACAAGGACCCAAGATAAAATGTTCACCAATGAAAGGCATGTGCACACATGCATATATTCCCACATAGACACACACGAGAAAATCTGAATGTACTTTGTGTAGAGTTTAATGAGCCCCTTTGAATTAATGAGCTCATCCATATACTGTCCCTATATAAGGCTTTCTGCCCAAAAAAATCCATAGTCCATGAAAGACATTTCTACACTATAATAGTTTGAGATCACCAAGGTTGTATTACCATAAAGATCTTGTAATGTTTCAGCGATTTGCTGGTGATTCAGCCTATTAGGAGAACATATTAAATTTGGGCTTGATTTAGCTCCCAACCTTCCCAGTCTGAAAGTTTGAGGATGACCTCCCACACACTTTCTGACTTGGTCTCTCAGGTATCCTAGCTATTTGAGGACACTGTAGAATTTATTCAGTACATAAGCAAATATAAATACTCATGGACTCTTTCTGAGGAAATTCTGTATGAACAGAAAATACACAGAAGCTGTTCTGCCTTTGAAATACCACCAAAAGCCACAAGTACAGGAAAATACATTTGAGGGCTCTTAAGCTCACCTGATGTTCATCCATGGACGATCCTGTCTCATTTACTTTCTGGTTTTTGAACTGGGCTCTTCTTCAGAATATTCTCTCTAACTTTAGAGTCTAAAATAAAGCTGATTGGATATTTATTTCTTGTCTTTTTCTCCAACTATTTGGTTTATTTATTATTTTCTGCCCTTGCCTCTCCACATCTGGACTCTCCCATCTTCAATCCATAATCATATTTCTACCTAGTTTTCCTTACTCTTTTGTCATTTATTTTATGTGTTTTATATCATAGTGTTCTGCATTTTTACTCTTATCTTCACACACCTACCCATAATCTCTGGGCTTTACATGACCACTCGTCTCCTAACAGACCCAGCTGACGATTCCCAGCATCCCCTTCAAGTGGGCTTTGTCTTACTCCTTCTAGAGTTTTGTGTGTTGGGCACAGCACCTACCCTGCAAACACAAAGTTGTGAGTTTGATCCTTACTACTGCAAAAAATTGAAGAGTTTCATGTGACTTCACAATGTACATTACTATTTTGATTATGATCCTCAGGTTTCTGCCTTGCCAATTCATCACAGGACTTAGGAAGGTAGCCATACTGATATATGTATTTAAAAGTCAAGTTTTAGGGCCAGGGATTTAGCTCAAGTGGTACCACCTCTACCTTAGAAGCATAAGGGCATCAGTCCAATCCCCAGTAGCACACATATGCGTGCGCGCGCGCGCACACACACACACACACACACACACACACACAGAATCCAGTTTTGATTATTCCTCTAAACTTTATTGCCTTTCACCAGTTACAACCCCTTTCTTCATTCTCTTCCTACTGTTCCCATCCATTAGCTACAAGGTTAAATGATAGGATATTCTATCTATTTGGCTAAAGAAAAGAGGTCACCAAATTGAGCGTGGAGATGTATATGTATGGGCTCATAAAAAAAAAAAAAACCTCATTTCACTCTTTTTAAGTAGATTGTTAGCTAGGTCACCTCTAACAGCCATCCATTGGGGGAAATTAAGGACTATCAATTTACAAAACAGGATTATAGAAATTGGCAAGATGAGAACTAAATAGAGAAACTCCTGGGTTAACACTCTTCAGTGACCTAGAAGTACATTTAGAAAAATAAAATAATGTGCTTTTGATAATGAAAACATGGTATCTCTTCCTAGCCATTTTAGCTTAAGGATGGCACATATACACCATGATCTTTTTGAGGGCAGCGGCAGAGAACATTCTGAGTCATTTTCTCCAAAGCTTATTTTGTGGAACATAATAGTCAAATATTCCTGGGTATCTCCCCCCATCTGATCCCCAGGTCACAAGTTGGTACTTACACAGGAACTAGCTCCTACTAGATAGAACAAGATGAGGTCCAACAGGTCATCTAGAAGAATAGCAGATCAAGGGATTTAAGAACCCCAGATGTTTTAATTTGGATAAGTGCAGACACAAATTATGCCCAGACAGCAATAGAGTAGAAGAGGTAGCTGGTATTAGATAAGATTGAGAGGGGAGGTAGCCTGGTTTGCTGTTTGAAGGAGTAGAGGAAATGGAGTAGTGAGCCAGCAGTGCTCAAGGCACGTAACACACTCAGCGAGCTGAACATCTGTCCTTGTTGTGAACCAAAATGTGTCCCCTTCTCCAAACTCATGCTAAAGCCCTTAATCCCCAGTACCTTAGCATGTGACTATATTTGAAGATCAATTTAACCTTAAGTAAAAATGAAGCCATCAGGGTCAGCCTTAATCCAATCTGCCTGATTCCCTATAAAAAGAGAATGGGTTATGTAAGGACATGGAAAAAAAAAAAAAAACCCTTGGCCTCTGCAAGCCAGAAAGAGAGAGGCCTCAGGAACAAGCAGCCCTCCTAGTACCCGGGTCTTGGACTTATAGCTCTAGATTCATAAGAAAAATAAATTTTTATTGTTGAATCTGTTGAGTCTGTAATATTGTTTCTTGAGGCAGGGTCTCACTTTGTAGTCCAGGCTGGCCTCAAACTTGTGATCCACCTGCCTCAACCCCCTGGGTACTAGGAGTACAAATGGGTGCCACCATACTGAGCTTGTCTGTGCTATTTTGATATGACAGCCTTTAGACACTAATGCAGTCCCTTGTTTTTACTTCCTAGGCTGTAATGCCCATTCCATCATTTGGAGAAATCTGCATTGATAAGCTCCTGCAATAGCAAAGGTTGCATCAAATGGTTCATGCACTCAGTGATGGCATTGCTAATGGGACAAGGTACCATGTCTAATGACTGTTAGTAGCAACTATGGCAAGGACTTCAGTTATCTCTGGCGTATGGTGGTCATTGTCTTTGCAAAGGCCTGGGCTCGAATCGCCACTTCTCCCGAGAACACTACAAGCTACTAGGAACCTTTAAATCAATTCATTTCTCCCTACATTGATTAGTGATGGTTTCTGTGGCTTACGATGAAGAATCCTGATGGCTGCATTGAAAGTTTACATATATATCTCAGAAGTAACTTGACTGCAGGCCTTCCCAGGTGTCAGGCATTCATAACTGGATGAGCGATGGCGTCACCAATCAAGTAATTTTTTTTTTTTTGAGACAGGGTCTCACTTTGTAGTTCAGGCTGGCTCTGAGCTCACTGTGTAGCCCAGGCAAACCTGGAACTCAGCAACCCTCCTGCCTCTGCCTCCCGAGTGCTGGGATTACAGGCGTGAGCCACCACACCCGGCACTGTGGTATGTGGTACTGATTGCCAGTGGGCGTGAGTCTCCATGCCCAGCATTGTATGTGGTTACCAGGGATTGAACTCAGGACCTTGCGCTTTCAAGGCAGGCGCCAGAACCACTGAGCTAACCCTCCGGCCCCACCAATCAAGTAATTCTGAGCAGTGCTCTAACCATCAGAGATGCTAACAAGGAGGACACCTGACCAAGGCTGAGGGGCTTTTTGTCTTTTTTCTTCACTACTTCATTTTTGTTCTCTTCTATTGTTCTTCCTCCTTGGCGAAGGCTTTGGCTAGGCCAGTAGGCAGCACAATTGTTGTTATGTCTTACGTGGGGCCATTAAAGTAAAACAAGTTGTGGTTCCTGATCGGTTTGGGATCTGTTGGAATGGAAAGTTACCTTAGAATGAGTTCCTTCTTTTTTTAAGGCAGCAGGAATTGAACTCAGGACTTGGTTCTTGCCAGGTAAGTCCTGTACCACTGTGCTACATCCCCGTCCCCTAAAATGGGTTCCCTCTTGATGCCCAGATCTTCTTTACTCAATTATGAAGAATAGAAAAGAATAACACCACATTAATTTTGTGTAAGCTGATTCTCTGTTACTTGGAAATAAAGGGCAAGCCTGGTATAGAGTGGCAATTCTAAAATATTTAAGAAGAATGTAGATATGTCATTTAAGGGTGAGAAATGGTTACCAGTGAAAGGTAGAGCACTGGGAAAAGCAGAGGGGACATCAGTAGCACAGATTGTCTTGAAGCCGAATTTATATAGAAGTACACTATTTCTGTTTCTAGTGCATGTAGTAGAGGGGAAGAAATAGCAAAATCTCTAATACACTTTTTTTCCTCACCCTTTACCAAATATTTAAAAACACATATTGTCCTCAGCAAGTATTTTTTTTCTTACTTTTATTTGAGGGCAACTTTGGAAGACAGAAATAAGAGTCTGTAAACCTCTCAGAGAACACTACTTGGGGTTGTGAATAGGATTTTATACTTTATTTTAGAAGCAGTTGTTCAGCTTCAAGTTCCTTTTTTTTTTTTTTTTTTTTTTTTTTTTTTTTTTTTTTTTTTTTTTTTTTTTTTTTTTTTTTTTTGCTTTTTGAGACAGGGTCTCGCTTTGTAGTTCAGGCTGGCCCTGAGCTCACTATGGAGCCCAAGCAAGCCACCATAAACTCAGCAATCCTCTTGTCTCTGCCTCCCGAGTCAAGTTCCATTTTTGCTGTTAGGGACTTAAACTCTCCTTTAGCCATTTTCCTGGGACCTGATTTTGGGTTTCTGAGAGACCTAAATCATTCCTCACTATTCTCTCAAGCACAGGATTCAGGAATTTTGTGTCTTCATCTCTTGGGCCTAGAGAAGAGTCCTTTGCAGATCTTTTTTTTTTTTTTTTTTTTTTTTTTGCTTTTTTTGGAGACAGGGTCTCACTTTGTAGTTCAGGCTGGCCCTGAGCTCACTATGGTGCCCAGACAAGCCACTGCGAACTCAGCAATCCTCCTGTCTCTGCCTCCCAAGTGCTGGGATTACAGGCGTGAGCCACCACGTCTGGCATTGTGGTATGTGGTGCTGATTGTTGGTGGGCGTGTCTCCACGCCCAGCATTATATGTGGTTTCCGGGGATCGAACTCAGGTCCTTGCGCTTGTGAGGCAGGCGCCAGAACCACTGAGCTAACCCTCTGGCCCTTTTGCAGATCTTTTTAAAAAGTGACCCCAGGCTTACCCAACTTGGAGTACTCCTTACCCTTCTCTGCCATCTGCTGTCAACTGTCCTTGCCTACTCAATTTCTGCCAGCAAGGTCCAGGCCTGACAGTGAAAACAGTCCTCTAGCAATAGCATGTACAACTAAGGAATAATTCCAAATTATTATTTTTCCTTTCTGAGATCTAAATAGGACTATTTGGTTGGAAATGTAAAAATACAGAACAAAGCAACCTGGGAGACAAATTGAATTTGAGATAGAAGGCTTTCAAATATTAAAGAGTACATTATGCTTAAAATATACCCAATTCCTTGTTGAAGAGTTGGCTTGGCTTTTTTTAATTTAACTTTTTATTAGGGGGGAAAAGGTCAGTAGAGCAAGTGTTTCTATAGCAACCTGGTATCCATACCTCTTGTGACCTATGAAATCATTTAATTAAGAGGCACAACTAGGTCAGAGAAGAGCTTTATGGGAACAGCTGACCAATGGTTATATAACTAAGATGAATGAAGGTCATAGCCCACTCACCCAGGAGGAGACAAACAGCTATCAACAAAGACCTGAGATTATATAGTACTCTCCAAGGGTGGCTATTGCATGGGACAGTGAAAGGTTAGAAGCTAAGGAGACAGAAGGCCTCAGGCTTGAGTTTGAAAAGCTTTTCACTAACCAGAATATGTGATCACTGCTGCTCTGCTACCCTGGTAGGAGTAAGCAGGCCTCTTTTGGGGGAAAGGAAGACCCACTGTTAATTTCTTATAGCCAGTTGTATTGGGATTAAAGCAACCTGTGGGGAAAAAAATGCAAACAACAACAACAACAACAAAATACAGGAGGACCAAGATAAGCATGGACCGGGTACAAGAAATCCTAGGTTTGAGAACCTGGAGGCTTACCCAGTTAAAAGATTAAACTGTTCGGGAGACACATCTCTTCCAGACTCATTCTTCCTCATGCCACAAGCTATTGCAGCAGCCTCAAATCCTCATTATGCTAACCAGTGTCTAGTTAAAAATCAATAATTAATACCAGCACTGCTGGAAATGAATACCCATGATTGGTTTATCTCAGTGACTCCTCTGCAAATCAGATGTAAATAATCAACCTAGTTTCATTCACTGTGGAAATTACAGAGCCTTATATAAGCAGCTACTTTAGTTTGCATTGATGAGAATCGGGGTTGACTCAGAAACAACTTTTTCCAGCCTGGATCATAAGAGGTAAAAGAGAAAGGAAGATGGATTCCACTTTTCTCAAAATCCTATGGCAAGAAAGTCTGTGATCTGATCAATGACAGTCCCATCAGAGGGGCCCAAGTCCCCAGACTTACCGATCATGCAAATATGGAGAAGCTGGCCTGGGATGTTGCCCAATTCTTGGACCCTGGAAGGAATTTCTTTGGCAACCTCTTTGCTGTCTTGGAACCTACTTACCTCTGCACTGACCATTCCCCAAATAGCACGCCCACCACTTTGTCACCTTTCATCACATTTGTCAGACAGAAGGTAGGCATGGAGGACTGAAGAATGCATAACTGCTGGAGAGCAGTGGTGAGAGAGGTCAGGTGGGGACAGCAACTGGGGCTACAGTGCTCACATACTGACTGTAATACTGAAGTCTAGGGTGATTTCCAGCTTACTGAGCGACCTTCAGTCCCCTATGAGTCATAGTTTCAGCTGAGTCATAGCTAATAGGAGAAAGGTTTTATTCTCTTCGCATATAACTCCTTCTTTATCCTCTCCCCATGTCCTGTCTAGTTAATTGAGGAAGGAGTTGAGCCTTCTATTATTATTTTTCTGACATTCTATGATTTTGAAGGCATATATATTTGTCATTTACCATCTAGAAATTACTCTATCTTTCTGAGGCTTAATTTCATAATTTATAATTGGGGAATCATGTAGTACTTCATCATCTATCACACTAATATTTTCAGGTTTAAATGAAATAAGTCATGTAAATAATTTCTCAGTCTCTGTCACAAAGTAAGAGTTTGAAGAATGTGACTTGTTATTAAATTATTCACAAAATATAACTGATAGATAAAACCCCAACATCTGGAAGTCAGTGCCTTAATATAGGTCAATAGAAGGTTATTCCCCATGTAGATAACTAAATTTCCATTTTAAAATCTGTGTATTATGAGTTTGATTAGTGAGGACTGTTTCCCATGAATACAGTCACCCTCGAAGAGAAGGCAGTGTAATTTCTGCATTCTGAAAGCTAAAGACCAATGCTAAGAACATACTGGCCCGTCAAAGGGCACATACTAAAAAAGCTGTACATGGAGCACTGTATGGGTTTGTCTCAGAAGCTCCCTAGCACTCCATGAGGAGGGCAGGATGCGTTAAATTACCTTTTGCTTGGTAAACTTCTGCTAGTGGCTGGAGTCTTGTCAAGGCTCTCTGCGCTAGGGATAATGGAATAGTTTGGCCCACCAGGATGGAAAAGGGATACTGTTTCTCACTGCCAGCAGAATCTCTCCTGTGGCCACCTAAGTGTCTCTTGAGTTTCCTGCAGCCTTGATGTTAGAACCCTCAAATTGAAGGCTATTTGCTAGTTTCTTTGGAAACAACACATTAATGAAGACTTCATTATTTCTTTATGCTTAATCCATTTTTTTCTCCCAGAGAAAGAAAAGACTGTAAGGGAGCTCCTGTGACGTATTACTACATCTTTCCCCCAGCAGATTCAAATAGCTAGAGATAAGTGTGTTTTTACTGTCCCCCCAAAACAGTAAGAACCGATTTGCCACACAGGCTTTTAATCATAAGCAAAGGAAATCAACAGGCCTCTGGTCTCCAAAGGCAGCCTGTCTTCAGGAATGAAGCTTCAATAATGCTACATACACACAATGCCCAAAACAGGATCAGTGTGATGTTTACATTGTTCCAAACAATCATCAAAGACCTATTGTGTGTGTGCATATGAGGCACATTAATGTGCTCCAATTGCAAAACCTAGAGAGGTACATAAACAACCAATGGTAAGGTGGGCCCCGGGCCCACTGGGCACACTAATGATAAAATCACTGCTGTCTGCCTTCTCCAAGAAATTATTGCAGAGTTCCTGCTGTGCCTGGTTCCTCATAAAAGGTGAGGATCCTGGGGAGAAGGGTGCTGTAGCCCAGGTGAGAATTCTTGTGCACTAGTAACCTCTGAGACATGTTTTAAAATTCAGTAATTAAAAACACATTTCCATTTTTTCACCTTAGGAGTGGTAGGAAGCAGAAAGAGTAGACATTCTTTTTATAATACAGGAGCTCTGGAATTGTGGAATGACATTTGAAGCTTGAGGTTCCTTAGAAACTATTCAATCACTGCATTTTTCACCAGTGAATGAACTAAGGTCAAGAGAGGTTTTTGTTACTCATGAAAGGTCGTTGTGGTTTTTAATGACAGAATCAAAACTAGAGTTCAGGGCTCCTCACACCCAATTCAGGGCCTCTTGCATAATAGCATGCTACTTTCCAGTGTAGTTGTACTTGCTTCTGTCATAAATAGTCAGCCAATACTTATTGATCATTCCCTATGTGCTTGGAGTTGTACTAAGCAGTTAAGCATATCATATCTAATCCACAAAATAACAAAAAGAATATCAACTTTTTTCCCCCACTTCATAAAAAAATGATTGCTTAGGATGAGCAACAAAACCAAGTTTACACAACATGTTGTACAATTTTTTTTAATATTTAAGTCACTAAGCTAACCAATCCAATCCTAGAAGAGTGTTGAGACTAGAAGAGATGTTTACACTGACCAGAACCTATGAAGCTGAATGTAAAATTCTGTATGTTTTTGTTTACTTTTATCCTGAGAAGATAATTACATTAACATTTTCAAGACTAATTCTGGGAGATTGTTCTCCCGTCTCATTGACATTTATCACTATGCTTATAAATGGCAACAGGGTGAGCCTTTACAAATATGCACAAGTTGGAACTGAGAATAGATTAGTAGAGACCAGCAATTAAAATATTGATTGACTAAAACACATTGATCTCTCTATGGCACAGCATTACGCCACGGTGTATAAATACCACATTTTCTTTTTCCATTCATCTGTTGATGGATATATAGCAGCTTCCAAGATCTAGCTATTGTGAATTGTGTGGGTATAAACATGTATATGCATGTATCACTGTAACGTGATGCCTTTAATTCTTTTGGGAAGATACCTAGTAGGGGAATAGCTGGATCAAATGGAATTTCTGGTTTTTGTTTTTTGAAAAATCTCCACTTTGATTTCCATAGTTGTTGTACCAGTTTACCTTCCTACCAATAATGTAGAAGGGACTCCCACCCACAGCCTCATCAGCATTTGTTATTATTTGATTTTTGGATGATAACTCTTCTTATATATGCTAAACTTCTGCATGCTGTCTCTTATATGAGAGACAAAATAGAAGCAAACAGCAAAATATGAGATAGACAATAGAGGTTTCTCAAATAAGAACAGAATCAAGAAGGAGGAGGAGGAGGGAAAGGGGATGCAAAAGGAACTGAGATGTGTTGTGTTCATGTACCAAATTCCCATAAGAAATGTGAACACTATGTATTGCAGACACATACTAATAAAAATTGTTAAAATGTAAAAGTTGGTCTCATAAAAGTTGAAAATAGAATGATGGTTATCAGAGGCTGGGGAGTAGGAGGGAGAGAGAGATGGGAAGAGGTCAATGTGTATCAAGTTACAGTTAGAAGGGACTAAGACATTCTCCTGTCTATCACACAGTAGGGTGCCTATAGATAACAAGAATGCACTGTATGTATCATTTTACTTCGACAAGACTGTCCAGGGTTCCACTGCTCCTTGGAAGTAGAATTGAAACCCATGGGCAGGTTGGTAATCTGAAGAGCTGGATTTTAGTCTGTTATCTTCCCATAACTCAGTTCCCCCTAGGTTTAATGTCCACCTTTCTAACTTTCATGGTAATGTAGGAAAATTTATACATAATCATATAAATTGCTTGTAATCTCACTGTATACACACACACACACATACACACACACACACACGCGCGCGCACTTAGTCTTTAAGGTCCAAATCAATATATACTCAGCCTTTCA
>PVIC010012449.1:0-39680 GCA_004025085.1 Thryonomys swinderianus
AAGGGGGAAGCGGGGGGGGGGGGGGTCTCCTCAGCAAGGGCCACGACCAGCTCCTGGCTCACAAAGGGCTTCCATCCTGGGACAGGGACCCAGGTCTTCAGCTGGCCCCAGGACGGCCCCGCAGGCACCGCCCCCAGCCACTGAGTCCCCGGGCCTCCGCACAGTCCTGCCAGCTGGTGGGCACAGGGCCCCAGGCCAGGCTGCAGGGCAGCGGATGGCAGCGTCTCCACTAGGACGGGGCCGCCGCACCAGGGCCGGGCTGGGGGCCAAGTGCACTGGCCTGGCCCATGCCAGCTCCCCGCAGGGACAGCGAGAGTGGCGCGGGGCTGGCAGCGACATGGCATCATGGCGCCCACTGACGTCCTTGTTCGGGGAAGCTGACTCCTGAGAAAGTCCAACGGCTCCCCGTGGGCCAGCCCCCCTGGCCCCAGCACGGAGCTGCCACGCTGCAGACCCGGCCCCACAGGCAGCGACCACGTGAGCTCATCACCCCTGGGTCTGGGTTCCAAACGTGACGTGCGCACGCCTGGCCAGCTTGGGTAATGGTAAAAAGTAAAATTGTTTAAAAACTCATGAAAATTACACAAGGCTACGTGGTGGCGCAGACTGCGGGAGGCCTGTCGCAGCGCCTGGGGGCAGAGTGCGCCCTCTGGGTGCCACTGCAACCTCGGTGCCCCCAGAGCACTCAGGGCCCCAGGGTGCCATAGGCCCCTCCTGAGGGTCCCACCGTGGCCTGCCCCCCACCCCGGCCAGGCTGCAGTTGCCAGGTGCTGGGCGGATCCTAGGGGACGGGAGGGAGGGTCCTGAGAGGAGCTGGCCGCTCCGGGCTCGGGGATCGGGGGCTGTGGCGCAGGACGAGGTCCCCGCCCGGTGAGGCGATGGAGCTTCCCGGGCAGACAGAGGCGCGGAGAGCAAGGCTGCGGGCGAGTACCGCTGCCCACCACCCTGCCAGCCGGGGCCCGGCCCTGCCACGGCACCAACCCGGGCAAGGCCGGCTCTCACTAGGACGGGGGATATCTGCATGACCTCAGTGCACGCCAGCCAGCCAGCCACGTGTGGCACACGCAGGAGGCACGAAACCCACGTGAAGGCACCCTGGCACAATAAAGCTTTTTAAAGACACTAAAACACCTTCCACTGTGCAGGACCTGGGGGCTCGGGAGTCCCCGCCAGGACCGGAGGCCCACGCTGCAGGCGGCGGAGGAGCCTAGCATCGTCCAGAGGGTCTCAGCGCCCAGAGGCCGCCCTCTCCGTTCACGCCGCAGCACGGACCAGCCCGGGCCTGCACGCGGGGCTGCACTGCAGCCCTCCTCCCACCTGCTTTCCCCTGAGACAGGGTCTCTGCGGCGTCCACGCTGGGGCTGAAGCTGCAGTCGGCCGCGCGGAGGCCTGGGGTCACAGTCTGTCTCCTCATGAAGGACAGGACGAGGGGAGCCGTGGCCTGTGACTCACAGGCACCTGGGCTCGAGGTCAGGGCAAGGCCCACAGAGACGGTTGGTCTCGGGCTGCCGGGCCCGGGTCGCAGCCACCACTGAGCAGCCCTAGCCCAGCAACGCGGCTCCCTCCCCGACACACAGCCGGCTGGGTCTGTCCGGCATCCGGGACCAGTGGCCACGCTGGCTCAGGGCGAGACGGCTGCAGCCCCGCAGTTCAGCATCTGCCGTGCTGAGTGTCTGGATTCGAACCCAGTCCACACCTGGAGCGTCAGCAGGAGCCCTGGGCAGGTGCGGGTGTGCAGGGAGCACAGGATCTGTGTGGCTATTTTGTCTTGTTTGGATGTTTGTTTTTTTGAGACAGGGTCTTGTTTCATAGCTGAGGCTGGGTTTAAATTCCCTGTGGAGCAGGACAGGGCCCGCAGCAAGGGCACGAGCCGCGAGTGGGGAGGGGCCCAGAGCCACGGCCCATCCCGATCCCAGTGGGGGCAGGGCGCCGAGGCCACACTGGGCTCCATCTGGGCCACCGCGAGGGCCACGGGGCCAGGCTCGGGCCGGCTGCACCCTCGGGCCAGTGATGACAGCGTCGCTGTGGCCCGGCTCCACGCTGCGCCGTGGGGCAGTCAGGACGCGGGACGGGACGGGTGCACACGCCTCCTCCCCTCTGAGCCATGGCTCCGCGCCTGGTGCCCCGTGCCACACAGCCACTGAGGGCCCCTGAGGCCCAGCGGGGCTGCGTGCGCACACACACACACACACACACACACACACACACACACACACACACACCCCGGGTCTTTGCTGCCTCCAGACACCAGCGAGAGGCCGAGCTTCCCAACAGCCCCGGGAATGGACCCAGCGAAGACAGAGGAAAGGGCCCGACCCAGGCCACCAGCGGGCTCGGGCGGGCACTGCTCACAGCGAGACACGCGCAGAGCTCCCGGGGCACTCTCCTGGAGACAACAGGACCGGGCTGGGGATTTAGCTCTGTGGTTCCGGCGCCTGCTTCACAAGCGCAAGGTCCTGAGATGGAGCCCTGGTACTAAAATAAATAATAAATCAAACCAGCAGGACTCTTGAGACCACCCTGCCCATCCCGGGGTCCGAGGGCCAGGTGGACACTTCCATTCCCGAACGGGGGCCTCCGTCCAGAGCCAGCCACAGCCCACACTCCACGTGGCCATTCCTAGGCCCTGAGATAAGGACCGTGAGAACCCGGTGCTGGACTGCTGGACGGAGTCAGCCAGGGCCTCCTGCTCGGAGATAATGCAGCTGGCTCCACAAGGCCGAGCCCCCAGCCCTCAGCTATTGGCCTCTGACCCGCGGGGTTTCCTTCCTGTGGCTGGGGCAGCGGCAGCCCCTTGGACACAGAAGGCCCCCAGAGATACACACAGAAAGTTGGGTGTAGAGGCTCACACCTGCAATTCTAGCACTCTGGCAGGCTGAGGCAAGAGGGTCGCAAGCTGTAGGCTTCCTTGAGACCCTATCTCAACGTAAACCACAAACAAAGGTCTGGGATAGAGCTTAATGCAAAGGCCTGGGTTTCAATTTCCAGTCCTGCAAATCAAGTAAAGCAAAATAAAACACATAAGGGAAGAGAAGTCCACAGTTGGAAGAAAGAAGCGGGGTGCAGGGACCACCCCTCCCAGGAGGACCGGCCAGTCATAAAGACGGCACAGGGCTGTCGAGTGATGCTGCCTGCCCGCTGTGTCCAGAAGAGGACACAGGCAAGACTGCATGGCGTTGCCCGCTGGCCTCGGACAAGGCTGGAGGGCTGGCAGGCCCCTCAGCAGTCCCCTCTGTGGGACCTCCTGTCCCCACCCTGAGCCCTGCCCCCACAGGAGGAAAAAGTTCTCACCCCCCGTGCCAAGGCTGCACGGCCTCTCCACAGGGCTGCCCTTCTGAAACCCACTCTGGACGGGAAGGACAGCGAGTGTCCCTCTGTCCTCAGGCAGGCTTCTCCATGCGGTGGCCTCCAGGTCAGCCACAGGGCGGCTCTTCCTGTCCCCTGATGACCCTGGGACATGAGGAGCCACAGCAGGCCCACTCTCCACGGAGACGTCCGGGACGCTCTCTCGCCCTGGTCAGCACAGCCATCAGGCAGGAGGTGCCGGTCCTGTCTCAGCAGGCATGGCCTGTGCCGGGGGTCCTCTGGGAGGAGCCCTGTGACACGGACACCGCCCCAAGCGATGGCCAAGCGTGGCCGTGCACCAGGGCCCCGTCGGCTGACTGCGGCTCCACTAAGCAGAGCACTGGGAAACGCACTGCCCACCACGGCCTCTGCGGAGTTTAATGGGGCTGCCTCCCCTGGCCCCGGGGGCACTGGCTCTGTCCCTCCCACAGGGACCGGCCCTTGTGGAAGCGGAGGGCCAAGAGTGCCACTGGGTGCTGCTGCTTCTGCCTCAGCACAGGCCCCCACGCGCACAGGCGCCCACAGGGCTCAGCCCCGGAGGGCCCTGCCTGCCAGCACGGGACTCCGGGAGATGCACGGGCTTGTGCACCAGTGCTGGGCTCCGGGGCCCTGGCTGAAGCGGTGCGGCCGTGCCAGGGCTTGCCCGAGCACAGGAGCCGGGGCAGACAGCTCCCCGCCCAGCCTGACTCAGCGCAGTGAGCGCCAGCCCAGGCCCCTGACGCCCCGGGCCGGCCAGGGATCCCACCTGGAGGGCACAGAACCTCCTGAGCTCGGGTGCCTGGGGTACAGTGTGCACTGCGAAGGTTTGTCCTCAGGACACAAAACAGCATGGAGACACACGCAAGACACAAAGGACGAAAACTACCCCAGGTAGGGACAGAGGCAGTCACAGGGACTGGCGACAGCCCTGGGGGCAAATGGGGCACAGGCACAGGTGGCCAAGCCCCCGAGGGACCCCAGGAGGCTCCAGGGGCCCGAGGAGAGGTGAGCTGGCCCGGCACACAGAGCTGCTCCTGCCTGGGGCAGAGGCCTCATTCTCCAACAGGGGCTGGAGACGCAGGTGAGCTGCGCCCGGAGGCGCCTGGCCTGGGCACTCAGCCTGGGGCACAGGGGCCTCGGCCTGGGCAGTACAGAGCCTGGTAAGCAGCCTCGGGCACAGTGAGGGTCGGCACTCCCGCCCAGCCTGCTTCCTCTAGGCCTGGCCCGGGCAGGGCGGCCGCGCACCATGAGATGGCCAGGCTGTGCGCCCCGCGGCCCAGCCCTCCCAGCCTTCCCACAGCCAGAGGGAGGCCGGCCAGGCCCTGTGGTGAAGGAGAGCACGTGTGCAAGCCACATGTGCGGCACCCGTGTGTGCAGGCATAGAGGACACGTGCAGAGGTGGCCTCAGGTGTGTGCCTGCATGCACAGCTGTACACGAGTGTGCAGGCATGCACAATGGTGTGCCATGTTTGTACATGTGTGGGACATGTGCCTCTCTGTCAACACTGTCCATCTGTAGGAGTTTTTATGGACCTTTCCCTGTTGCATGTGAGTCGCACCGTGGGGGTGCACGCCTGTGTGTGTACGTGTAAGTACACACTGCACGTGTGTACAGTGTGTTTTAGGGAACCATGTGAAGCCAGGCAGGCCCCCGATGCTGCGTTGCCTGCAGAGGGAGGTCAGCTCCACTGTCTTGGGCTTCCTTCCTTCTCCCCTGCTCCCTGCTCCCCGCTCCCCTGTTCCCTTCTCCTTTTAAAGTCAAACAAGAGTACCCTGAAAAACAAGTTTTGCTGAAATTCAAAACTATCTTCGAAGTCCTTGCATCTGAATCCTGAAGACCCCCCCCCAGCCCAGGGGCACCCTCCACGCCCTCCGTGCCCAAGAGGACAGCACTGCAGACACGCAGAGGCCCAGGGCAGGGGACCCACCTCACACGGGGCCCTCACTCGGTACTGGGGGGCGGGGGCACCACGGGAAGCAGGGCACAGAGGCTGGGACTGCAGGGTGGGGACCCTGGGCACCCTGCGCCTCCCACCAGGTCCACCCATCTGCCCACAGCAAGACTAGGGCCGCAGGGCCTCAGAACCCCAGGGCCACCTGCAGGGTGGCAGCTCCAGCACACAGGCCCCCGAGCTGCCGCCCCAGCTTCCCGATGAGGGGAAACGTACAGCCATTCAGAACATCGGAATCCTGGGGAGCAATCCGCAACCCTCCACACAAAGCAAAGGCTCCTCAGGGTCAGAGAAATGCGAACCAGCCAACGTCGTTGAGTCATTTTTGCAGATTTAGGGAGCTAAGTGAGTCCCTGTGAAAGCAGTTCTCTCTCTCTCTCTCTCTCTCTCTCTCTCTCTCTCTCTCTCACACACACACACACACACACACGCACGCACGCACGCACGCACGCATGCACGCACGCACACCACCTCTCCTCCAGCAACGAGCGCCCGGCGGAGCCGTAGGGCAAGGGGATTTGGGCGCCAGGAGGGGCCGGCAGGGCTGGGGGAGGGGCAGGGAGCACAGCCCCCGCTGGGCGCCTTCCGCTGCAACCAGGGGCTGAGGAACCACATTCCAGGGACACCTCGGAGGGCCTTCTCTCGCCAGGACAAGGCTGGGGGCGCAGAGCCCGCGGCGCTGGGGCCTGACCTCCCTGAGCCTGCACCCACCCCTAGCGGCAAGCGCTCCTCACGCACGCCCCTCGCACAGCCAAGACCCGGCACCTTTATGTCCTCCCCCTCCCCTTGATAAGGAGGCTCCGCAGGCGGCGGGACGGCCTCTCTTTGTCATCACCAGATTGGAGTCGCTCGGGCTGGTAAATCCCCCACGTGCAGCCCCTGCGGCTATCTGCTGCACCCCTTGTGCGGAGGGGACAGCACCACCGCCATGATTGATGGCCCGGAGTGACCCGGGCAGGGCGGTTGGTAGGAACCGGCCTGACCCAGAGCCACTGTGACACCAGGCCCTTACCCCTCGCAGTCAGCCACATAAAGGAGGAATTATCTGCGCCCAACCAACAGGTGGTTTGTGGCAGATCTGCTTAGAAGGTAGTAACTTTTTTAAAGGCCCATTCTGCTGCTCAGCCTGGTGACTAAGCCGGCTAGAAACAATGAAACAAGTTACCGCTCCCCAGCCTGATTTCCCTCCTCCCTTCATGTTCCGCCTTCCTCCAACCAGCCAGAGGCCCGTGGCGGCCCAAGCTGGCAGGTGACACCCTCCTGCGCAGGGAGGAAAGGACCCTGCCCCTCCTGGCCGCTCAGCCCTTAGAAAGCAGGAACCTGTTCCAGCTGTTGGTCCAGGCCGGGCATCTCACTGGCCCTTCTCAGCCTTTGCTGAGCCTGTCCTGCGGGCAGGGACCCACCGGAGGCATGAACCAGTCCCCAGCTCTGCAGAGGAAGTTTTACAATGAGGGGCGTGCATGGGGCTTCCTCCACGCGGGGAGCAAAGCGAGGGCTTCACCGCGCTGTCCCCGGAGGCTGCGCCAGAGACATCAAAGGGGACCGTGCAACCCGCCAGCTGGGACCCGGCTGGCCAGGCCACACAAAGGCTGAACGGGCCCCGGGGCAGAACTTGCGTCCACGCCACGCGTGGCGGGCTCCTCAGGCTGGATGAGTATGGTGCCCACTAAGGGGCCCTGGCGTGTGAGCCCCCGGGTGCTTAAGAGCAGGAAGCCAGGGAGGCGTCAAGGGCCACACCACGACCGACGGAGTGCGGGCCTCGCTGGCCACGACCCCGCCAGCTCCCGCGCACAGCTCGGGAGCGGCCCTCGCGACCCCAGGGCCCCGCGACCCGGCAGTCTTACCTGGCTCTGCGGACGCCGCGCGGACCCGGAGCAGCAGGATCAAGGCAGTGAGCACGTCCAGGAGGCGGCGTGGCCGGGGCCACCTGCGTGGACAGCGGGGTCAGGGCACAGCGCTCGCGCCCCCGGGAACCCTACGTGCCCCGGGCCCCGCTAGCCAGGATCCTCGCGGCCCTCGCGTCCCCAGACCTCCGGAACCTGCATGCCTGGCCCCCGGGCTCCCCGGCCCCCGCCACCTGCGCGCACCTCGGCGCCATCCCCGCAGCCGACTCCGCGCGCGGATGCTGCGCCCGGGACGCCGGCGCTGTGCCTGCCCGCGCTCGGGGAGCCACCGGGGGCGGGGCCGGGAAGGGGCGGGGCGGGGCGGGGCGGGGCCTGCGCCTAACGGGGCCGAAGAGGGCGGTGCGTGAGCCCAAGGGGGCCGGGGCGGGGCCGGGAGGGGCGGGCCTGAGCCGAAGGGGCGGGGCAGGGGCAAAGGGGAAGGGGGTGAGCCAGGAGATGGGGAAGGGGCGTGATCGGGGACCGGCCCGCAGCTCCCCGCGCTGCAACGCAAGTGCCCAGGCCCAGGCGCCTGCCGCAGTCCGAACTCTGGCCAGGCACGGACCCGCAGAAGCCGAAGGTCACGCCGAGTGTCTCCGCCCGGGCCGCGCTGTACCCGCCTCGCCCTCTGCCCCGCGGACGCTCCACGCTCCCACAGCTCCTCGAGGATCCTGTGCCACCCTTGGCACCCGAGGCGGCCGCGCCTTCTCCTCCCAGGGACTCGGGTCCACCCCCCACGACCGCAGGCTCTTCCTGCAGAGCTGAGCCGTGGTGGCCGGAGACCCTTGTCCCTCCCCTCAAGGCAGAGCCACCGAGCGGCGGGCTGGAGCCCCACTCCGGACTCCAGCGGCCCAGCCTGGACGGACAGCAGCACCCACAGCCCTGGGCTGCTGTGCCCCAGGCCTGGCCAGCGCCGACTGACTTCACCCTGACCCGGGCTGCCCCGTCCTCCACGGGGTTTTCAGTGCCCAGCGCCCAGGCTCCGCTCTTGCCCGCCCCGCCTCCCTCGCAGCCGGGCCTGGGATTCTGATCCGCTCACATCATCCCGTCCCTGGGGCTGGGAGGCCGCATCCTGCCCAGACCTGGGCCTGCCCAGTCCTGCCCCTTTCCGTCTGGCCTGTGCCCCGTCTTCTGCCCTGGAGCCCGGAGCCCCAGCCAGGGAGCGGGACCCCTTGGGGTCTGCAGGGAGGGGTGGGCTTCCAGGCTGCGCCTGCTGTGCGCCAGAGCAGAAGCCATGCTGTGGACTCGCCTTGTGGAAGCCATCCAGGAGGGAGCAGTTGTGCACCCATGTGTGTGTGTGCGGGCATGCGAACACGCAGATGCCGTGTTAGCCACGGGCAGGTGTGCACAAGTGTGTGAGGTGCTCACACGCGTGTGCTGCATCTGCCCTGGGTTCTTAGCCCGTCTGTCCCCTGACTCGTGAGCCAACCCTGCTTCTATGGAGTCCTCTGCGAGGAGGTGGAAGCGCCCCTTCGTCCTTCCTGGCCCCCAAGCTGGGCCCAGCCCTGCCCTCTGGAGTCCCTGCCCGCCTTGGGACCAGCCCCTGGAAGGGAAGGGCAGGTGCCCGGTGCACAGCCTCCCCTCCCGGCCAGACTTGGTAGGGGTAAGCCTGGCATTGGAGGACCTGGCGCGGCTGCATGGAGGCCGCCTGGATGTCTTTCTACACACTGTGAAGATTATTCCTCAAGGGCCCTGGAAGGCTTCCGAGGTGCCAGGGGATGTGCCGGGCACCATGGTCAGAAACATCTTGTCTCACTTTTCTATTAGTTTCCCACAGGGCCTACAGTTTTCCCCAGTCAGAGACGGAGATACTCATTTATTTGCATAAAAGAGAGGGGATCTGGGGAGAAAGGTGCCGACCTGTGCCCGGAGACGGGCCCTCAGGCTACGCCAGCCGCGCTCCCCGAACCTCCCACGTCCCCGTGGAGAGCAGGTCCTGTCTGGCACCGCCTGCTCCACCACCCTGTCTCTGAGGCCCTGGGCCCTGTGGGAGGGGCAGACACACCCCAAATCACCAGAGACAATGCCCTCTGTACCAGGCGGCAACCAGCCAGGCCTGCACACCGGACTGGGCGGCAGGAGTAGCTGAGGCAGCAGGTGCCATGGTGGGCCACGGAGAAGCGCGCAGGAGGGCAGGAGGGCAGGAGAGATGTCCGAAAACGACAGCCTGAGGAAAGGCCCTGGGGGAACAGAATTAGGGTTGTGCCGGGAGTGTCGAGGCTACGGTGGCTCCCGAGCCCAGGTCCTGGCCGCAGCATGTGTCTTCTCTGGGGCAGGCGGGGCTGGGACGAGTGGGACTGGGCAGCAGCGAGAGACCGTCCTCAGACGGAGCCTGCGGGGCCACAGCCTGTGTGGAGCAGCCGCGGATGGCACGGCGCGGCGGGCCTCACCTGTCCCTTGAGCACTGCGCCCCGAAAGCCCTGCCACAGCCACTCTCCCTGGCGCAGGGCACTGCGTCCTCGCCGCACCCTGTGGCCGTGACTCACCAGGGCGGGAGGGTCCCCGGGGCATTGTTTCTCCTGTCTCCTGTGGCATCGAGACGGAGGGCAACACCCGCCGGGCCTCGCACCACCCTTCCTGCCCACCCGGCCGCCGTCATCCCCAGCCCGCCAGGCCCTTCCCTCCTGACGCGGCCGTCATGCCCACGCAGGGGGTGACCAGGCATCACTCACGCTGAATTAGCACGGCCCTTCTGACAGCACACACTGGACTACACACCACACCACCACACACATGCAATATGTGGCACACGTACGCATACATATGCCATGCTCACATCATACCACGCGGGGCCCACATACCCCTTACACACGGCGGATGGCATACGTATCACGCAGCACAACCACCACCCCTCCGCCTCATCCACACTCAAAGCACCACACACGCTGCACAAGCCGCGCACCACATACCCAAAGCCCACCCCACGCCCCTGCCACAGACAGCCACACGCGTAGATGCCGCAGCACATGCCATGCGCAAGCGCGGCACGGAGCTGGTGTCAGGGTGACGGCCTGCCCCACTCAGCAGCAGCCTCATCCCTCCGGGGCCCAGGTCCTGTGCCCGCCCTCAGCCGTGGGCACCTGCGCCCCGTGCACCTCCGAGGGCAGGACGCGCTCTGTCCGTGCAAGGCTCCTCTGACACCGCTGTGACTGTGCCCAGGAGGGCAGCGCGAGGCGTGTCCCAGCACAGTGACGGTGCCCCGCAGGGCCTCTGCGACTCCAGGCCCAGCGTGCCACCCGCCCTCCCGCCAGACCGCACCCAGGCGGGACGCAGTCATTGCGAGACTCTGGCAGGACCAGGTGTGAGCCCTGAGCGATGCCCCGACCTGCTGCCCCGCTCCGCCCTCCAGGCATCGCCCCCGACCCTCCTCTGCCCGGCTCAGCACCAAGAGCGCCTTACAGGCCTCTGTCGCTCCAGAGGGTGATGCTCCACAAAATTTGAAAAGGAAATGAGATAAGTCTGGTGGTTCTTTTCAAAGTTCTAGCTGTGCCCATGTTGGTATACAGACGTTTAGTAGCACACTGAGTGAGATCCCACTAATGAACTTACATTGTTTTTGATCCCTTGCTTAAAATAATATATCGTCTTGGAAAGAGACAGAAGCTGAGAGAAGGAATGACGTTAGGACTGAAGAGGGTGTGACGTGCCCAGGGAAGACAGCGGCCCGAAGTTACCCACGCTGCAGCCAGGCGAGCAGGAGGGGGGTTGTGCCTCCAGGACAGGGAGGGCACGTCGGTGAATATGCCCGAAGCTCAGGGGACAGAGACGGGGAAAATGAGAGGCACAGGCAGAGGAGATAGTTAAAGAAAGAACAGTTGCGAATATTTTAATGACAGATCCAGAACCACAAATCAAAGAAGTTTGGAGAACATTCACCAAGACAAATGTCAAAAGAGTAAGACGAATGAGCAAAACAGAGAAGGAAACTTCTCCATATTAGATTCAAACTGCCGGGGCGGGGGGCACAGAAAGTCTCTGAGGCAGCAGAGAAGTGAACAGATAAATTACACGCGGAGACAAAGAGAAGCATTCGGCAGAATTCTCCTCAAAAGCAGCCCAAGGGATGAAGCAGCAGAACTGTCAGCACAGCACTGAAGCTAAATTCTTTACCGGTGAAAATAGCCTTTAAAGGTTCAGGGTAAATGAAAAGGATCCCAGACACACGGAGCGTGCGGCTCTCTCGCTGGCATGCCAACCCTGCCAGGGACGGGCAAGGCTGAGAGCTGGCAGCTGGGTCTCAGCCAGAAATGAAAAGAGCGATTCTCTTAGAAATACTCACCACCTCCATGGCAGCCCATGTCAGGTGGGCAGTGCTGTCCTGCGGCGCCCACCTCAGGAACCTGGGAAGGGAGGGCGGATCCTAGGCAAACCCTCAGAGGTTCTAAATTAGGCACAAGCTGTGAGACACAGGGCAGAAAATGGTGCAAAAGTGCTCATTCAGTCAAGAGAAGGTAGAAAAGGAGTAAAGAGAAACAAGAAGAAACCCATTGTAGGGCCGGAGATTTAGCTCAATGGTTCTGGCACCTGCCTAGCAAGCACAGGGTCCCTGGTTCGATTCTGGCAACCACATACAACGATGCTGGCCGTGGTAACATACCCACCAGCAATCGGTACCACACACCACAGTGCTGCGTGTGGTGGCTCACACCTATAGTCCTAGCATTTGGGAGGCAGAGGCAGGAGGATTGCTGAGTTCGAGGCTCAGGGCCAGCCTGAACTACAAAGCCAGATCCTGTCTAAAAAAAAAAAAAAAAGATCCATTGAATGGAGCAACTAGAAAGTACCCAGAAAAGTAGTAGATTTAATCTGGTTTTATCAATAATGAAATGTGAATGGTATGTCCACACTAGATGGGAGTGAGGACTGTGGCAATGGCTTAGAATAAAAGCAAGAACCCACTGCATCATGTGCTCCAAAATCCACCGCACAGACTCACACAGATCTGAAGTGAGCTGAATCTCCAGCCCTCACGCCGTGACACAGGAGTCTCTGCTTGGCTGGATGAGAAGACCTCGGAAGACAGAGCCGCACGTTAGCCCCACGGCCGCGGGGGGAGTTTTAGCCACAGAGCAGCTCCAGGCGTGCCCGGCAAAGCGGAGTCTTCACTAGAAATCTTCCGAAGAAGCAATCTCCTCACTCGCCGTTGGTGAGCAGTGCGATACAACCATGAAAGCACAACTGCACGTCTACAGGTCTTTCAGAAGAGAGGAGGAGGGAGGGACTCTTCAGGATTCATCCCCTGAGGCCCGTTACCCTGATCCCACAGATCCCGCTGGGAAGAAGGCTACACACATCTGTTACCCAAGCACACGCGGGAACCCTCAGCAAGACGTCTCGGTGAAGCACTAGGGTGTGAGCAGGACCTCACACCGACCAAGCAAGGGTGACCCGAGGAGTGCAGGCTGGATTAACATATTAAAGCTGCTCAGTGTGAGTCATTGTATCAGCACCATATAGAAAAAAAATACAAGATCATCTCCCTAAATACAGAAAGAAACTGACAAATTAAACACCAGAGATTACAGCCAACTACCAGGTGGGACTTTTCTTCAGCCGCGTAGAGGGCGTTTGTGTAAAGTTTATAGCTCATATCGCGCTTGGTGTTGAAGAGCTGGGTGGGCTCCGCCTGCGGTGTGGAGCAAACTCCTGGGATCCTCCCTTCCACGCAGCATTTTCCTGGAGAGCTTAGTATAACCCAGCAAGAGAAAGCGGTACCCCGGCTAGAAAGAACGCAGTCCTCACAGCCACGCCGTCCACACGCAGCATGACTGTTTATAGAAAACCCTGTGGAATCTGTATATGCGCTGCTAGAATAATAAATCTAGCGAGACTGAAGGAAGTAAGTGTAACACAAAGAGTTGGCTGTATTTCTTTTCTTTTCTTTTCTTTTTTTGAGACAGGGTCTTGCTTTGTAGTTCAGGCTGGTCCTGAGCTCACTATGTAGCCCAGGCAAGCCTCGAACTCAGCAATCCTCCTGCCTCTGCCTCCCGAGTGCTGGGATGACAGGATTGAGCCACCACGCGTGCGCAGCATTGTATATGGTTACCGAGGATCAAACTCAGGACCCTGTGCTTATGAGGCAGGCGCTGGAACCACTGAGCTAAATCTCCAGCCCCAAGTTGGTTGTATTTCTATATCTTAGTAATGAACACTAGCTGGAGCAAATGGGCACAGAAACAAAGCGGAGGGAGCCAAGCTGGGAGGGGAGGTTAAACTGTCCAGGCTTGCAGATGATAAAATCTTAGACAGCGACCCCTCAGCTGCACTCGATTCACTCCAAATTTGTGTTTAAACACTGAAAAGTTTGAGAACGGCACATTTGTTCCCCATAAGGAATAATGGAAAACCAAATAACTGGTTCTGAGGCCCTAAAATTATATTTATATATTCACTTTTCCAGGACTGTAATATATTTTACAATGATTTCCTTCTTTAACTGTCACTGTTCTCCATTTTCCTCACAGCTTTACTGCTGGCCTCGCTGACCTTTTTTGGAGTCATGGTTATGATGCTTTGTGCAAATAAAGTACAAAAAAACACATAGGGCCAGGTGTGGTACTGTACACCTGTAATCTCAGCTCTCAGGAGGCAGAGGCAGGAGGATTGCTGCAAGTTCAAGGCTGGCCTGGGTTACATAGTGAGCTCAGAGCTGCCATTCAGAAAACCCTGCCTCAAAAAGGAAGGAAGGAAGGAAGGAAGAAGAGAAAGAAAGAATGAAAGACAGAGAGAAAGAAAGAGGAAGGAAGGAAGGAAGGAAAGAGAGAAAGAAAGAAAGAAAGAAAGAAAGAAAGAAAGAAAGAGAGAGAGAGAGAGAGAGAGAGAGAGAGAGAGAGAGAAAGAAAGAAAGAAAGAAAGAAAGAAAGAAAGAAAGAAAGAAAGAAAGAAAGAAAGAAAGAAAGAAAGAAAGAAAGAAAGAAAGAAGAGGAAGGAAGGAAGGAAGGCAAGGGCGGCGGGCTCTCCCATGTTGTGGCACGTGGGTGGTGCAGCCAGTGAGCCCGAAGCCCGGGCCCTGAGCAGGGTTGGCGCTGCCCTGCCAGCTCAGCCCTCAGCCGGGACAGGTCCGCTGCGTGGGCCACTGCGGTGCTGCTGAGCGTCCTTGCGGATTCTAGCCTGCACCGCTCGGCTCGCTGCTGAGGAGCAGCGCCGTCCACCTCCCTGGGAGCAGCCCCGCCTTCGCGCTGGTGTTTGGTGTCGGCCTCCTCAGCTGCTCTCTGCGCGTCACTGACTGGCCTCTTTCTGTGTGCGGAAGCTCTGTGTGTCCTGAGAGGCGAACATCTTCTCATTGGGGAAACGCCGGCGGGCCCACGTCCGGGAGAACGTGTGGCCTCATGACTGTTGGTTTGGGTGGTGTGTCCGTGAGTGTGCATGTGTACACGTGGGGTCATGCACATGTTTGTTCAAAGTGTAGCCCAAAGCTCAGGACACCCTGTCCTGAGAAGGTGCCATGCTGCGTGTGCCTGGTGACATTCCCACAGGAGGCAGTCTGGGAGCAGCCCAGCCCTCTGGGGACAGAGGAAGCAGCTGTCTCTGGCCTGCGCCGTCCCTGCCCACAAACACGGTTCCATCTCTAGCTCCTCAGTCACCCGGCTGCAGCGACTTTCAGCCCAGGGGCGGCGCTGGCCAGAGCCTGCAAGACCGGAGACCAGAGCTGCTTCCTCCCCGCAGGGCCCCCAGCCTCTGCTTCCCATGTGCCCACTGTGTGGGTGGCCCTGGAGCCTTGAGGGGCGTGAGGTGTCTGCATCCGCACCTGGGTGTGGGCTGCCGGCAGCCGCTCCTGCCGTGTGCCCTGTGTGGCCACCCCTCAGGATCTCTGGTCTCTACTGCCCTGCGGGGGGGGGGGCTGTTTCAGAGCACAGGGCTGACGTGGGCATGTGTTTGGTGTGGGCTGGGGAATCTTCACACACACACATCACACACACAATTCTGGATTCAAGAAAACAAGACTAAAAACCTTCAGACAGAGCCAGGCATCATGGTGCACACTTTAGGCCCCGGACTCAGGAGGCTGAGTCAGGAGGATCAAAGGTTCGAGGCCACCCTGGGCTACAGGGTGAGACTGCTCCAAAAAGCTTCCCCCAACACCCTTACTTCTAGGAGTGCAGATGAGGGTGAATGTCTTCAACAGAATGGAGCTTCTGAGGCTGGCAGAGGAGGCCCCTTCTCTGCCACCAGGTGCCTTGGACCCAGTATGCTCTGGCTCCCAAATTTCGGAGGAGAGAGGTGAGCAAGGACTCTCCAGCCCAGGCCTGGGCGCCAGCTGTGCTGCCCTGTGCTGGAAGCCCACATTGTTGTGCCGCCCATTGTGCCCGAGGCTGCCCAGCCCGGCCCTCCCCAGCATTGTCCTCTTTCCTCTCGCCAGTGCCCGCCTCCCCCAGCTGCCCCCTCTTCCTGTTTTCTCCTCTCCCACCTTCCTCCCTCGCAGGTGTCAGTGGAGAAGGAAGAGGAAAAAGGGAGCCCACATCCGGCCTGCATGGGCCCTAGCCATGTGCTCTGTCCCACAGCCTCAGGACACAGGCTGCCCGTCCTGAGCGGCTGCCGGCTGGCCACATGCTGTGGCCTCTTCTGCCTGGAGTATCATGGGGCCCGGGTGCCAGCTGCTGCACCTGGCCAACCAGCGGGGGCAAAGACCTAGCCAAGAGTGCCGTTGGCTGGAGGTCAGAGGGGAGCTGTCCTTGTACCGTCTCGGGCCGTGGGGTGGCAGAAAGCAGCAGTGCAGGTGCCGCCAGGCTGGGTGTGGCGAGGTCCTGAGTCCTCCTGCTCCTGCCCGGGCACAGCAACATGGGCACAAACTGCGCTCCCTGCTGGGTGAGGTGAGCGGGGAGACACAGCGGCCTCTCCTCACAAAGAAGCCGGCTCACGGTAGCTCTCTCTAGGGTGGCCTAGTGGGAACAGATGTCCTAGATACCGCAGGAACATGGGCACCATTTCCCAGGACCAGCTGGCGCAAGGGCCCCAGCTTCCCACCGCCCGCCTGACACGCACTGAGCTCACCCCGAATCCCGGGCTGCGAACAGGTGGTTCATTCAGGGAGGACAATGGCAGGGGCCCAGCAGGAGGCTGTGGCCCTGGTGCCCACTCAGCCTGGAGGTGGGAGTGTGGGTTGCAGCCGCTCCTGGACCAGCCCTCACTGACCCCCGCACTGACCTCACTCTGCTGGGAAAGGACCAGGGGACCAAGGTCCATCTTAGGACAGAAACACAGCCTCGCTTGGGCTCCTGGAGAGGACCCTGCTCCCTGGGGAGCACGCCTCACTTAGTGTTGCTTTGGTTGTAGTCAGAGAGGTCTCTGTGTGAACTCGAACGCAGCACCCTGGAGTTTCTGCCCTAGGACCTGCAAAGCTGAAAAGAAGGATGTAAGATTGTCTTGTTTCTGAGTGATTATTTACATAAAAACCTCAAAGAATTCACAGTATAAATCATAAGAAAACAAACCCACTTGATAGAAAGTTAATGTATAAAAGTCACCTGGAGAGCTGGAGATTTAGCTCAATCTGCCCAGCAAGGTCCCTGGTTCCATCCTGGGAAACCACATGTAACAATACCGGGTGTGGTGGCTCACGCCCACCGGCAATCAGCACCACATACCACAGTGCCGGGCGTGGTGGCTCACGCCTGTCTTCCCAGCACTTGGGAAGCAGAGGCAGGAGGATTGCTGAGTTCCAGGCTTGCCTGGCTACATAGTGAGCTCGGGACCAGCCTGGACTACAAAGTGAGACCCAGTCTCAAAAAAGAAAATAAAAGTCAGCTGGATTTCAGAACAGCAGATGTTAACATAGTCCCAAAAAAGAAAAAAGAGAAAGCATATTTAGTGTCACTGAATAAAAAGTATTTAATAACAAATTGAAGTAAAAGGTATGTAAGAGATTGCAGGGGAGACTGTAAAGCTCCCTGGGTTGGAGGCACAGAGGGGAGGTATACCATATTCATGGATAGGGCCCCATCTCCTACCTCGGCAGCTCTCCCAGGTCAGTGCACTCCCAACCAAAACCCCAACGAGGCACTCAGGCGGATCGTTCACTTGTGTATCCAGGGAGGACAGGACCAAGAGGACCCAGGCCTCTCCAGAGCAGAGGGATGCTCTCCCCACCACATTCCCTTATGAAACTGCGGCGATCGAGGTGACATAGACTGTCACATGTGAGACAGGGAGATCGGGACTCTGGGAAACCCAGAGAACTCTTGTGGGGGCAGAAGTGCAGGCCAGCGGGCATGTGTCAAGCTGGGAAGAAGTGACGTTCTATGGCAAAGACAAAGCCAGTGCCACTGGAGTACTGACTTCAGTGTCGCAATAAAAACAGACAGTTGGGATCAGCAAAAATTCCATAAACAGTACACAGTTTGGATTGGGGTCTCAATGAGAAACAGAGGCTCACTCCAAAAGGGCATTTAGTAAGGAATTTTAAAAGGAGCACATTACAAAGGCTGGGCAGAGTTTGAAGAGTGGGTACAGGCACATAACAAACTCAGCAGTGTCCACACCCATTACATTTGTTCACCAGGGCCAGTGAGCTGGGGCGGGGCCAGGAGCATCTGAACCAGCACCAGCCCCACCCTGCTCCGTCTCTGCCTCCCGCTGCCTCCGCCTCCGCCTCCCAGGGAGCCGGCCCTCCGAGGCTGCAGGGCAGGAAATGCCAATGTAGCCTGTCCCTCCCACCGTGACCTGGGGCCCCCAGGGGCGTGGGGGGAGGGGCTCTGGGCAGGGGCCGCCGTCCCTGGGAGCCCAGCACTGGGCGTGTTGGTCAGGGATGCTCTGAGGAAAGCTAAGGACAGGATGTGAACAGGGAGACGCTGTAAAGGACACTCAGCTAGCGCAGTCGGGACCGTGATGCAGGGAGGGTGTCCACACGTCGGCAGCAGGTGGGGGTGACCTGGGAAAGCGGAGGACACAGAGAGGAACGTGTGTGGCCAGGACAGCAGAAGAGGGAGCATCCCACATCCGCCTCAGCGTTAGCCTGTGACCCTGCCACACTGCTCCAGCCTTGTCTCTCCGTGGCGGTGTGTGTGTGTCTCTCCCGTGGCGGCGTGTGTATGTCTCTCCCGTGGCGGCGTGTGTGTCTCTCCCATAGCAGTGTGTGTGTCTCTCCCGTGGCGGCGTGTGTATGTCTCTCCCGTGGTGGCGTGTGTGTCTCTCCCATAGCAGTGTGTGTGTCTCTCCCGTGGCGGGTGTGTATGTCTCTCCCGTGGCAGTGTGTGTTTCTCCCGTGGCGGCGTGTGTTTGTCTCTCCCGTGGCGACGTGTGTGTGTCTCTCCCATGGCAGTGTGTGTGTCTCTCCCGTGGCGGCATGTGTGTGTCTCTCCCGTGGCGGCGTGTGTGTGTGTCTCTCCCGTGGCGACGTGTGCGTGTCTCTCCCGTGGCGGTGTGTGTGTGTCTCTCCCGTGGCGGCGTGTGTGTCTCTCCCGTGGCGGTGTGTGTGCGTCTCTCCCGTGGTGGCGTATGTGTCTCTCCCGTGGCAGCATGTGTGTGTGTCTCTCCCATGGCAGCGTGTGTGTCTCTCCCGTGGCGACGTCTGCATGTCTCTCCTGTTGTGGCATGTGTGCGTCTCTCCCATGGTGATGTGTGTGTGTCTCTCCTGTGGCGACATGTGCGTGTTCCTAGCAGCACTGTACTTAGGCGCAGAAGCCAGGAATGAGTCCAAGCAATTGTCTCCGAGGCCTCTGTGTGGGATAGTACACAGCTGTCAAAACAGGTGTGCAGCAGTGACCAGCGCCATGGGGTGAGACGCCACACTGAAGGCAGGGGCTCTCCCAGACCACATTCAGCAGCCCTTTCTGTGTGGCCGAGGAAACCGAGACACAAGACACGGTTTTGAAGTAGGGAAGGTGTGGGAGGCAGCAGGAGAGAGAGGCCACATCCAGATCCTGCTGGACCTCGGTCCTCAGGGGCCAGAGAGGAGCGTCGCAGGCACTGAGCATGTGGCCTATGTGGGCTCTGGGGATGTGGGGGCTGTGGGGTGCCCCTGAGAAGCTCCAGGCCCAGCCGGCCCCTCTTCCAGAGCGGACAGTGTCTCCCTCCCACTCTGAACAGTCCCCCCGGGCTCTCGGGGCTGCCTGGGAAAGCCCAGTGTCCAAAATAGCCTCAGATTCCTCAGAGCCGGGACACAGGGACCTCGGACAGCAGGATCTTTGGGATGGACAGATGTTCCCAAGCTGGACTCAGGATTCCCAGGACAAGGGTCCCTGGGGTGCACCCGGCAGCCCCAGCTGCTGCCTGTGCGAGTGGGGCCCGGTTCAGTCCAGGGACAGGGAGCAAAAGCAGGTGGGGCCTGTCACCATCCTTGATGGGTCTGCATGAGAGTTAGGGTCAACTGGGCTCAGGGGCCCTGAGAACTGAGCCCCACGCTTCCTCTGGGCATGCTGGGTGCTGAGGTTCCCTGCCTTCATTTCCCTTGGCACCGTTTTGGTGAGCAGAGGGCATGGCACAGACAGGGCAAGCCTGGGCATTTGTGGCTGGGCCACAGTGTGGCCGCCACGCAGGGCTGAGCACACGAGGGTGCTCACACCACGTGTGCACACCAGGGAGACACACGCCACCACACACCTCACAGCCCAGCCGGGAGCAGCTCACTTTTTCCTCTGCTCCGTGAGCGGCCTCAATCGGCATGGCAGAGCTGTCCTGGGTTGCAAAGAAATTCTGAGAAGGTGAATTTGCAAACGCCAGATTCAGCTATTCCTCTTGAAGGAAAAGGAGCCGGACCCACAGCCCTGGAGGCAGCTGGGGGTGCAGCCACTGGCTGGCTCTGGGCTGAGCTGGGCAGTTCCGCATCCTGGGTGGGGCACCGTGCTGGCCACTGATAAAGAGCAGGTGCTCAGTCGGGGCACTGGGGACACAGCCGTGTGGCTCTGGGTGTGGGGCCTGCGGCACCCTGCACAGCCCTGGCAGGAGGGAACCCCATCTGCAAGGTGGTGCCACCCAGTTGGGCTCTTAGTGAGAGAGAGGCTCCAAGCTCCTGAGTCTGCAGGGCCGAGTTTGAGCAAAGCCCGGTCCCGTGCCGGGTACCCAGAGGCCTTCAGAGAAACACAGAGCCCAGACCAGCCCGGCCAGTCACCAGCTGCAACTCAGACGCCAATTTTAGGACAGCCGGGCCCTTCTCCAGGTCACAACGGCTCCCTCGGCTTCGTCAGCATCAGGTCGACTGCCCAGAGGGTGCTGGACCAGCCCCACACTTGGCTGCATGGGCCCGCTGAGAAGACGGGTCCAGACGGCGAAGCCAGCGCTGCCCTTCGAGGTGCTGGAGGACTGCCAGGGGCCACAGACCGCAGGAGGAGGCCACACCCCCACGGACGCCTGGGGCCTGTGTGGCCCAACAGACAGACAGACAGAGAGCTCTGGGAGACCTGCGTTGGTGCCGGTTGCCATGGCAGCGGCCCCAGCCCGGTGGGCTACAGCTGCCGGATTCTTTGCATAGCTGGGGGGCGGGGCGGGGGGCGGTGGCTCCTCAGAGCCCCGCCCACAGCACACTGCCCAGGTGCTCCGTGGTGGTGGATGGAAAGCGGGGAGAGAGGAGGCCTGGGTGGGAGCCCACAGGTGGGAAACAGGTCTGCGCGAGTCCCTAGGACCAGCTGCAGGGCGAGCTGCCCCCGCAGGCTGAGCCAGGGTCTCACGGAGCAAGCGCTGAGCAGCCGCGCCTCCCTGGCAGGGAAGCCGTGGCTGGGTGCTGGGCCGCCAGGCTGGACACAGTGTGCCGCCCTCCGCAGGCCTCCTCTGCGCCCCGCAGACACCAGGCAGGCGGCTCGGCCGGGCTCTGCCCGCTGCCCACGGCAGCCGGCCGGCATCTCTCTTGCTGCCTCTCCTCCTAGCCCAGCCCGCCTTGTCTGCCTGTCCTCAGGCCCGGGGAGGGGTCGATGGCCAGGCCGGCTGTGCCGAAGGTGGTGGCCCCGCCTCCAGCCAGAGCACCCCCTGCGTCCTGGGGGCCCTGGCCTGGGTGTGAGGAGCCCGGACCGGGAGAGGAAGGCAGAGGGGTGGAGTCTGCAGGCCAGGAAGCAGGAGTGTCTGGCCATGGGCCCCAAGAGCCAGCTCAGGCGCCTAGAGCCGTCTTTCCCCCTCCCCCATCCTCCCCCGCCAGCCCAAGTCTTCCGGCATCATTCCTGAGAAAGCGCACTTGGTTATGGGAAATGAAACCAGGGAATTAATCAGCCAGGGCTGTGGGTGTACAAACAGTGAAACAAACACCCGAAAGCCCATCCTGCGGTGCGGAGGGCACAGCACTCACGTGCGGGCCGAGCTGGTGCACACACCCTATCCGCCTTTAGCCCACAGGCCAAATGACCCCACCGGCTGGCCTGGCCTCTTCCGCCCTGGGCCTGGACCCTGGCCGACGGGCACCTGCACGGGCCTTCAGGACGGCATCCCTGCGCGCGGACGTGGCCAGGCTCCTGGGCTCTGGGGCGGCCACACAGGGCCCACACCCTCTCAGCTTCGCCCCCGGGCTGCCCTGGGGGCTCGTGGGAGCCCCTCCTCTGGGTCCTTGGCTGGGCTCAGTCCGTGACCCCACTCGAGGCGGGAGCAGAGGGTGTGTTTCACGGCTGCAGGCCCACGAGGGAGGGGTGGGGCCGGCTCTGCGGGCGCACAGGAGCCCTGTGGGGAGGACAGGCAGGAGAGGCAGGCAGAGCCGCAGCCTCTGCCTGGTGGGCTGGATGCCCTCAGCTCCGCTCTTCTGTGGGCGGTGTTGAGTGCCCGCATCCATCTGGCCTCATGAGAGGGCAGGGTGGGCAGTGTGGTGGGGCCACCTTGGCCTTACCTCCAAGACTCATGCCCACCAGCAATCAGCACCACACCCCACAATGCCATGGTAATCCCAGACGAGGCAGAGGCAGGAGGACTGCTAAGTTGGAGGTTTGCTTGGGCTACAGAGTGAGCTCAGGGCCAGCCTGAACTACACAACGAGACCCTGCCTCAAAAAAAAGGCAGTTTTAAAATTTTATTTGGGATAAGGAATCACTAATTCTCCCCGGCTGGACTCATGTTTGCAATCTCCTGCCTCAGCCTCGCAAGTGGCTGGGGTCACAGCATATGCCACAGCGCCTGGCTCCTCCTCTTCACACTCCTTCCCTGCTGGGTGGCCGGGGCTAGAGACTCTCGCCCTGGCATGGCTGGGCCGCTGGCTGCCACGCAGCCAGACCCCGGGGTCCGCGCTCTGCCCAGCTTCTCCTGGCACGTCCCACCGTGAAGAGTGGCTCTGCCAGGCAGAGGGCTGGGTCCCGCTGCGGGGTGCAGGATCCCTCGTGGGGTGCAGTGCCCCTCTGTGGAGCCTCTTGTTTCCTTGGGACTTTTATTTTGTAATAAAACAAACGTTTGCATGCTTGTTTTCCTTTAAAAAATAAATACCAGCTCCAACAAATGTCCCAGAAAGACAAGAATAATAAAGCCAGGTGTCACTGATTCATGGAGGGTCACAACCCTGTCCTGGAGAAGCAGCCCGGGCAGCAGGGTCAGAGGCTTCACGGCTCTGTCTGCGGTGGTCAGGGTGGGCTCCTCGGGGGGCTTTCTCTGTGCCTCCGCCGGCCACGGCCACCTGCCCTTCCCGGCTGGCCAGGGGAGGCCCAGACTCTGATAACACCGAGGCTGTGCCCTGCTCTCCGGGGAAGGGTCTGCCAGTCTCCGGCTCAGTCTGCACTTAAAAGTCAAGGCTGCCTTAGGGACGATCCGCCCACAGACCTGCACTGCAGGCCCCGAGCGCGGGGGCTGCTCGGAGCTCCGACTTGAGGACAGGAGGGACGCCTCCTCGGCTTGTCCCTGGGGCCGTCAACTAAACTGACAAAGGCCCGAGGGCCAGGAGCACGGAAAAGAAGCCAAAGCCCAAACACTGGTGACCGCCAGGCCGGTCCGGGGGAGGCTGGACCCCATCCCTGGGAGCACGAGGAGGCACATCCACAGCTCAGGACCGTGAGGGCCTAGTTCCCCGACGTCCCCGCCCACGCCAGAGAGGAGCGAACGCACCGCGAGCCGGGCAGCAGCGGTCCCAGCAGGACTCATGCCCAGGCGAGGCTGGCAGCAGCCTCAGCCTGATGGACTACACGGTCGCTACAGCCGAGTCTGACCCTGGTGGCCGGCGCTGCCCGAGGTGGCCCTGGCTCCGCCCATGCTGAAAGCCGTCCCCTCCCGGTGGCTCCTTGGGGGCGCGGGGGCCTCGAGTGCAGAGCCCCCCCCCCCCCCCCGGCTCTGGACAGGCCTCAGGCGGGCCAGGAGCGGGAAGGTCCCGGCTGCTGCACTAGGGCGCCGCGGGGGTGGGAGGTCTGTTAAAATGATTTCCTTGCAGGTTTTCATTTTTTGCGTTTTGTAATTCAAGGAGGGAGAAAGTATGGGAAAGAAAAGTGCTCCGTGAGCCGGCGGGACGCTGACGCTCGGTCCCCGGCAGCCACGGAGGGAGGCCGCGAGGTGGGTCCTGGCTTCCGCCCCCAGGGGCCGTGGAGAGCAGGAGAGGGAGAAGCCACGGCAGGGCCAGGGCGCCCCTCCACCCCGGCGGCGGGCTCCACTCACTCCCCTCCTGGGGACCCCTGCGCCGCACGCAGAGCCCGGCTCCCCACGGCCCTCTGATGCCCACGCTGTGCCGACAGTTTCCAGATCACGGAATCGCTGTGCCGCCGGCACCCACCGCCCCCGCTGGCCTGCACAACAGGCCCCGTGGGCGGTGCCCCCGGGTCTCCCCATCTCCTCAGCCAGGACAGTCTTGCAGGCTTGTCTTGTCTTGGCAAAGGCTCCACCGCTACCGCCGCTTTCCGGGCTGTGAACACGTGAGGGGTGGGCAGCGGCCATGGGCAGTGAGCGCCACACGTGAGGGGTCAGAGAGCCACTGCCACGGCGCGCAGGAGGGAGCCCTGCAGCCAGGCCACCGAGGCGCTGAAGTCAGGAAAAAGGTCCTGCGCGGCTCTGCTGAGCAGGCTCCCTCTCACCCTCCAGCCTCCAGGGCACAGAGCTCGCCGCCCCGGGAGTGGCCTGGGCCGTGGACACGCCAGACGTGGAGACTCGTGGCCCCAGGCAGGACGCGGCTGAGCAGACTCGCTGTCCAGCACTCGCGGGTCAGCAGCAGTCTCGGGTCCCCGCGGCTGGCCGGCCTGGCTAGTGGGTCTGCCACTCAGGGGCCTTGGGCTCTGCCAGGCAAGGTGTGGTCGCAGGCCCTGGCACTGGCCCTCAAGGCTGTCTCTGGGTCTGCAGGTCCCTGCCTCTGTGGGCTGAGGTTCCCACTTCCTTGTTTCCTGGCTCCATCTCCAAGTCAGGGACCCACGGCAAGTCCTCCCCGTGCTGGGTCTTCCACTCGAGCCTTCCAGGGTGCGTGGGCACAGGTGCCACAGGGACCGAGGCTGGCAGGGCCAGGGGCATCACAGCTCTTTTATGGTGCTGAGAAAGCCCAATGGCCACAACCGCTTTGGATATTGGCATTTTTTTTCTTTTTGCCATACTGGGGATTGAACACCAGACCTTCACACTGAGCAATATCCCCAGCCCTTTTATTTTAAGATAGGATCTTGTTAGGTCACGCAAAATGGCCTTGAATCTGACTCTCTCCTGCCTCAGCCACCAGAGTGCTGGGTTACAAGTATGCACCATGGTGCCCTGCTCAAAAGTTTGAGATTTCGGCCCAGAGATTTAGCTCAACGGTTCCAGTGCCTGCCTCGAAAGCGTAAGGTTCTGGGTTTGATCCCCAGTAACCACAAACAATGCTGGGCATGGTGACTCACGCCCACCAGCCATCAATACCACATACCACAGTGCCAGGTGTGATGGCTCACACCTGTCATCCCAGCACTCGGGAGGCAGAGGCAGGAGGATTGCTGAGTTCGAGGCTTGCCTGGGCTACATAGTGAGCTCAGGGCCAGCCTGAACTACAAGTGAGACCCTGTCTCAAAAAAAAAAAAAAAAAAAAAGTTTGAGATTTCTACTCCTGGGCACATGTGCTGCAGAAACACCCACCACTCACTCCCCCAGAAGACCTGCCAGCACTGTTCACAGTGGCAGCGTCCCTAATCCCAGGGCTGGGGCCTCTCAGTGGCAGGCAGCAGTGTGGTGGCATGGATGGGATGCAGAGAGGAAACCCACTGCCGCTCGGTGGCTGGCCACGGGCAGCCAGGCACAGAAAGAGCGGCGGGAGCCCTGCCCCATCCCTACCCCCCTTGTACCCTGGGCCTGTGCCAGCTGCTGCCCGGCCCGGCACGCACCGTGGGGCTATGCGCTGTGCTCTGGTCACCTGAGCAGGCCACTCTGTCGGTGCCCGGCACACAGTAGGAGTCTAAGCAAATTAAGGAGGAATGTGGGGGCGGAGTCCGGCGGCTGGCCGGGCTGGTGAGTAACGTCCGCTGAGTCACGGGTTCCTCCCGATTGTGTGTTCTGACAACGGAGCCTTGCTGGCCGCGGAAATCTGGAAACCACTCCGGAGGAAGCGGCTGGACTCTGACTCATGGGCCTCTAAGCCGGGGTGGGGGCGGCTCCATGGGTCCTGCTCTGCCCAGCACAGCCTGGGAGGCATGGGCCGCACCCAGCACATGGCGGTGGGGGTTGGGCAGTGCCAGCTTTGTCCTGCCCACGTGCAGCCTGTGACACAGGTGTCCCCAGAGCCCGATGGCCCCCTGAGCCGCGAGGGTCCGATAATGATCAGTTTGATGGTTCGCCATGGACGACCCTTGGGAAGCGGGGCCGCGGGTCACTGTGCGGCCGGTGCGTGCGGGAGCGGGACTCCAGGCTCCAGCCCGGGGCTCCTGGGAAGGCTCACGGCCCTGTGCCCGTCCAGGAGGAGCTTGGGAGAGGGACAGTGGGCAAGGCCCCACCAGCAGGCCAGGTCGGTGCCGGGTGTGCCCGCCAGAGGTGCCACGGCTGCAGGTGCGGCCCCAGCAGGGAGGCGGTGCCCACTTGGCTGCTGCCTTCTGGCCTGGCCCCTGCAGCGGTGCCCGGCCTTGGGGACAGACAAGCTGGCTCAAGACGGCGCCTCACTGGTCCTTTGCTCCAGCCCAGCGCGGGAGATCTGTCCAGGGATCGCACGTTCCTCGACAGCTTGGGCAGCAGCCTGCATTCGACTGCACGTGACACAGGCTGTTATCTGAGAGGGCCCGGCCTTCCTGCGGCCTCGGCTCCCGATGGCCTTCGGGTCGGCGGCCGGGCCTGTGGGGCCACCGCCCTGCTCCCTCCGCTGCGGGACCGGGACCCGCAGGCCGACCCCGGCGGGAGGAGGCCGCCTCTGAGCAGGAGCCCGTGCTGACGGCGGTGACACTCATTTCCCACGTCGTGGGGACACGCACAGCGGGTGGAAGGAGGGCAGGAACCAGACGCCACCCCGGTCCCCCGGGGAGCTGGGCTGGGAGCTGGGCCAGGCAGATGGCAGCCCTCCAGGCCCAGGGTCAGTGGGGCCTGGGAACGGAGCGGTGCGGAGGTGACTCACGCCTGGTGGCAGGGGAGGGAGGCAGGGCAGCCGCAGCCCGCAGGGCCGGAGCTGGGGGAGTCCCGTGCCCACCAGCCCAGGCGCAGCTCTGCCGCCTGACCCCCGAGGGGCTCTTCTCACAACTGCTCCTGCCCAGCCCGGACTGTGTGCACGGTGAGCGCTGCAGGGCAGTGTGAGCAGGCATGACGTGGCCTGTGCACGTGTGTGCGAGTGTGCACGTGTGCATGTCAGAAACGACTGTGCATGGAGCTGTGGAGCCTTACACGTGTGTGCACAAGTGCATGTGCGTGTGTGTGTGTCGTGTGTGGAGGCTGTGACACGCGTGAGCCTGCAGGCCAGGCCGTGCAGTGGGCCTCCTGCTTCACAGACCCTTCACCCTCTGGGTCCTGCTCCGTGTTGCCTGTCGCCTGTGGTCTCGGGGGCCTGTGGAGTCCCCACAGTGTCCCCGGGCAGCACCAGTGCTATATTGGGACATGGCAGTGTTCTGGGCTTCATCGTGGACAGGAGGGTGTGACACAGGGCACACGGGGACCAGGTGTCCTGCACTGTCGCCCGCAGGCCAGGTGGTCCTGCCTGCCCTACCCCATGCTGCGGGAGGAGCAGCTGGCAAAGAAGGAGAGGCTCAAGTTCTTGGCGACAGAGGCTCAGGGCCAGGTCCCTCATCCCCCTGGTCAGCTCTTGGCATGGTGGTCCCTGGGACAGGGACCCCGGCCTCACCACGGCCTCTGACATGGTGCTCACACCTTGCCGGGTGGGGATGAGACCAGCCCAGGCATAAACCCAAGCACAAAAGAGAATATGACATAGGCTGCTCAGAAGCTTCCAGAAAGGATGGTACCATGCTGGGGCCAGAGTGAGCACGACCAGGCCGGATGCCGTTCCCGCAGCACCTCTCACTGGGGCCCAGAGGGGAATGTCTAGCCTGGAAGGAATCTTCTCCGAGCCCAAGCCCGCTGCAGCGGGCACTGCAGAGGGAGAGGACTCCGCCCCTGCGTAAGAGCAGTGGCCACTGGAGACCGGCAGAGGCAGCTGCTTGGCTGGGGCGGTGGTGGCCAGGGCCAGGCCGCCCTCCTGGGCTCAGTACTCGGCCCCTCCTCTCCGCAGGCAGCCCGAGACCCTGCGGCTCAGCGGGTCCTGCTGGAGTGGGCACCGGGGCCACACGGAGGGACGGGCTGGAGCTGGTCTCGCTGACTGCAGGGCGTAGGCCGGTGTCCTCGGGGCAGGGTGGGGGACAGCTAGGGACCTCCACACGTCACCCTGAAATGGCAGCCTCGGGTGCCGGGAGTCTCCACCAGGCCCAGCGAGGGCTCCGGCTGGGGGGACGTGAAGCCAGAGAACTTCGGGCTGGGGGGGAGGGGCACCACGCACGGGACCCAGCGGCGGGGCATCCACTGCCCTGGAGCCGGCCGAGAGGGCCAGGGATTTCGGAAGGGAAGAGCGTGCCCAGAGTCCACCAAGTCTAAGAGCCGTGGGCTCTGTGTCCTGGGAAGCCCCGGGCTGCGTCTCCACCCCGCGCCAGCCGCAGGCCAGCAGCTCCCACGCGGCCCCACGCACAAAGCCAGGCCGACTCTGGTGTGGCCGCCGATCACCCTGCTGCTGCGACCACGGGGCTCCCCACCCTCAGACTCGGGGAGCCGTCCTGACACGGTGGGGGACCCCTGCGGAGTCCATGCCAGACCCGTACTCCCGAACCCCACAGCCGCCTCTGCCTGAGCGCCTGCCGGAGCCCCTCCACGCCCCACAGCTGTTGACCCCCTGCTCAGCTAGGGCCGCCCGCCGGCGGCATTTCCTCTCTGTCATTTCTCCCACCCCGAACCGTCCGCTCCCAGTGCGTGCAGCCATTTCCTGTGGCTGCTGTCACAGCGACCACAGCCCTGCGTCAGAACACGCACTCACTCGCGGCTCCAGAGATGGTCCCGCGGCCCCCGGTGCTGCCCCACAGCCCAGGGCGAAGCAGCCCTCCGGCGTCTCCAGCGCCCGTCGCTCTGGCAAACTGGGTCACGCCTGCCCACGTCCGCCCACGTCACCCCTGTGAAGCCGCGTGATCTCGAGAGGTCCCCTGTTCGCACACTCAGAAGGGAACAAGCACCTCAGAGTCAGCGGAGGGTCTGGGGGTGACCGTTCTCCCTGCCCTGGGCCACCGGTCTGTGTCGCGATGCCCGGGTCTCCCTCGGGGGGGAGGGCAGCGCCCTGGCGAGGAGAAGCAGGCTGTACCTCGACTTCCAGGGCAGGCCAGGTGGGTCTGTTTCCCTGCTCTGCCCCCAGAGGCCGTGCGATGGCACTCGCAGCCCTGCAGCTGAGGTCAGACGGGAGGTGTGGGCAGCCCGGGGCCAGGTGCCCAGGGCCCCCGCGGGTGACGTGCCACAGGTGCTGGGGCTCCCGTGCGCAGGGAGGGGCAGCTGCAGGGTACGAACATGGTCACCCAGAAAACATCGCTTCCGGAGGCTGAAGGCAAACCTTGGCGTGTTCTCTCCGGGGGAGGAGCCTTGACTGGAGAAAGCCCGTGCGAGGGCGCGAGGGCGGCGGGAATGTGCAGCCTCAGCGCGGCCCACGCAGCGCCCAGCTTGCCGTGACAGTGAGCACGTGGCCGCTGCCCTCCAGAAACAGCCGCTCCTTCCCGCCCGGCTCCCCGTGCTGTCCGTGCTTTATTTGGAAATAACTGAAGCCTTGGAAGGAAACTGAAGCTGTGAGAGACAGAGAGGGAACTTCCTGTACACCCTTGACCCGAGTGGCTTGTGCGTGGGTGTGCACATGTGTGTGTGTGCGCGCACGCGCGTGTGTGTGTGTGTCTGTCTGTCTGTCTGTCGGTCTGATGCTGTTTTCTTTGTCATACCTCCCCTCCCTCTCCCCGGGGGCGTCAGAACCAAAGGAAAGGCAGGGAGTCACCCTCCGCTCACCCCCGGCACCCATTCCTGGGCACGTGACAGTCTCCTGTAAACCGAGTCACAGACCCCGTGGCCCGACACCACCCCCACAGCTGGCGTAGGCCTGGCATCGGTCGGTGCCACCCAGGGCCGTCCAGAGGGGACTCAGGGCACTGTGTCTGCGGAGCAGCCCCCACTCTGCAGCACAAGCTCCGCCGTTCCTGACTCCTCTGACCTTGGCGGCCTCTCCTGTCCCTGCGGGGGACATGCGGCCTTTGGTCTCAGCCCGCAACCCCGGGCCGGGTAGAGAGGGTGGCGTGGGGGCGCAAGGCCTCCCCGTCGCCTGCTCTGCACTGCGCCTCTGATTCACGGCGTCTCCCAGGGCCGCAGGACGGCCGGGGCAGGGTAGTACAGGCCGCTGAAGTCAGACGGAGACTCACGTCAGAGAGGGCCTCGCCGCACAGGCGTCAGAACTGTGGCTGGAGGCGCATCTGGAGGTCAGGCCGCGAGATGGAGATAGGCCGGCCAGGCTTCCATGCCTCCCTGAGGACAGCCACAACTTGAGATTCTATTATAATTAGCCCCACCGGGTCAGGTAGGGCCAGCTCGGCCTCCGGTGCCCGGGTGGGTGAACAGCGTCGAGGCTCTCCCCTTCCCAGAAGCCTGTGTTCCCTCCACACAGCCCCGCTCGGCGAGTGACTCAGGTCCCTGCGGGCTCCACCTGGCCCCGTGCGGCTCGGCTTGCGCGGAGCCGACAGTGACTTCGCTGTGTAATGACTTCAGACAAAGGCCTCCGCGGCAGCCGGGCGGGACCCCAGGACCCCTCCCGTCTCTCAGGAGCTGTCTCGGAGTGAACCTTTCCTGCTCTGACTCCACTGTGCCTCGGAGCGTATTCTTTGATTTCAGGGGGCATGAACTCGGCAGATCCGACACCTACCGGCTCGGAGTTCGCGCCTGCTCCGCGGCGGCTGGCGGAGGGGAGCAGTGGGTGTGCGCCCTGAACCCGCTCTGGGCCGCGGGGCTTCCACAGGCAGGCAGTCACATTTCAGTCTTATCTTCCCTGGTGTCTTTATCTATGAAGACAAGTAGTGAAGGCTTGCTAAGTGGTTCCCTGCATTCGTGAAAGGATCACATGTTTTGTCCTTTTATTCTGCTAATTTGGTGAATTGCGTTTCTGGATATTCAATATTCAACACATCCTGCGTTCCAGGGCTGGCCAGCTCACCAGCCTGTGACTTCTCCTTCCCACAGCTGCTGGAGGTGATCCACAGACACTTGGCGAAGTACTTGGGGCCAGTGTGGCTCCCAGCTTTGATTTCTTCTCTTTGCTCTTTTACTTTTTCTGTAATATGTGGTCGTAGTACATAAGGGTCAGGCTCCTTGTGGGGAGTCGGTGACGCACAGGACTTTATTCTTAATTCTTTTGTTAATCCCTCTCGCTTCCCCCCCCCATGTCACAGTGCTCTTCATATACACAATGCATCTACCTTGCTATTTCCCAATATCTTTTTTAAACTTTGTTCCTTTTATTTATAGTTTGCTTTTCTCATGTGAGGGGAGCTGTGTATCTGATTTATTACAGTCTCAGGGTGCATCCGTTTTCCTACTGATGACTCAAGTGTGCCTTTCTTTATGGCAGAATCATACTTCCGTTGTCCGTGTATCTGCGGATGGACACACGGACTGCTTCCAAGGTTTAGGTATTCTGAGTCGTGCTGTGGTAAACACAGGCAGGCATGGCTCGCCATAATACGAAGTCTTTAATTCTCCGGGAGGGTCCCTTGAAGGAGAACAAGGCGGTCACGTGGAATGTCTAGTTTTCTTTTTCTGAGGAATCTTCGCCGGAATCCCACAGGTCTACCTTCCCACCAACCAGGCGGAAGGCTTTCTGCCCACTGCAAGCTCGACAGCATTTGCTGTTACCCCATTTCTCGATGATAACCATTCTTTCTAGAGTAAGATGAAACCTCAGAAGTATTTTGGTTTTCATTTCCCGAGGGACCAGCAATGTTGGGCATTTTTTCATGTTTTTATTGACAATTCATCCCCCCCTTTTGAGAAGCTTCTGTTCATTTCCTTTGCCCACTCTCTCCTTGTGCTTGCAAGGCAGACAGCAGCATCACCGAACTAAATCCCCGCCCCCCAAGGTTGATCTCAACTAAATGGGGAGACCTCGTCTCAAAAACAAAACATAAAATATATTCTAGATAGTAGTCCTTTGTCCAAGGAATACTCGGCAAATGTTTTATTCTGGTATGTTCTGTCTTGATTCTGCTGTTGTTTGCTTTGCTGTGCAGAAGATTTTTAACATGATACAGTCCTAGTTTTTGATCTTGACACTTCCGTGCGCAGCTAGGGTTCTGCCTACGCCTACATCTTCAAGAGTTTTACTGTTTTAACTCCCAGCTGAATGTTTTGGTTTTAACATTTAGATCTTTGATCAGTACCACACACCACAGTGCCAGGCGTGGTGGCTCACGCCTGTCATCCCAGCACTCAGGAGGCAGAGGCAGGAGGACTGCTGAGTTGGAGGCTTGCCTGGGCTACATAGTGAGCTCAGGGCCAGCCTGAACTACAAAAAAATAAAATAAAATACAATTCACAATGAAATCATTAGATAGGAGCTTTATATGTATAAAGAGTTTCAAAGAGTTTAATTAGGAAAGTAGACAGAGGTATTCAAATTCTTCTCCATGTTTGTCTTGATGAGTTGTATTTTTCCATATATGTCATCTAAGCTGTTGGATTCATGGACAATTTATCACTCTGGTCTTATTTTCTGACAAGTCTGCGCTAGAACTCTCCTTTTTTATCTTCACATGAACATTTTATCTTCTTTTTGTTGCTGTTGGTGTTTGTTTGCCGGCAGGCGGGCTGGAATGCAAGGCTGTCAGGCTGCCACAGGCTTCCTGGAGCGCCCAGACTCAGCCTCGGTCTTGGGGTCAGAGAGCAGCAGCCGCCGGCCTGAGGGTGTCCGACCAGGCTTCGGCCCGTGGTAGCCATCTTCCTCTCCCACACAGCCCCAGAGCACAGGCCTCAGCTTTTCCTTTCCGGAGCACCCCCCAGTCCCTCTGCTCAGGTTCCAGGCAACTCGGGCCCCCAGGACCCCACAATTCCTGTGACTGGTGACAAAGCTCGGGAAGCCACGCCGAGTCCTGCCCTGGTTCCTGTGCAGGTGGCCCTGGGGCTGACCGATGGGCAGGCAGCCAGCTACCCCCACGAAGTGGGTCACAGGTGCTGGTGCATCCAGGGCGTGTAGCCTCCCCCGGATGGCCCACGGCCAAGTGGTCAGACTTTCCGGGCTGGGGCCCTGGGGTCTGCGTGGGAGGAAGGAAGCAGTCCTGGGAGGGGCCGATCAAGCCCCAGGCCCCTGTGGGAAGGGTGGGCCATGCACACTCAGCCTGGCCCCACGTTCTCAGACCCACAGCCCAGGGGGCCCCTGGGGGCTTGAAGGGCCTCAGCCCGTGAGTCAGGGCCGCACACAAACACTCCCAAGGCGAAGCCTCTGCCCGGGCCACGGGCCAGGGAAGGAGAGGGGATCGTGCTCTTGGGCCCCAGCAGTGGGCGGGCATGCTGCAAGGGGCAGAGGCAGGTGAGGGCACGGGACGAGGAGGCGCTGGCTGGGCCACCGGCCTGCTCAGCTCTGGGCCTCAGCCGCTGGCCGGGGGTCTTTATCACTACTCAGAGCAGTTGTACAGATGCCTTTTTAGCAGCGAAAGCTCTCCTCATTGGCGAAGGGCTGCGCTGAGCCTCTCTGCCCTGCCCTCCGCCAGCAGGGTCTCAGGCTGGTTCGGGAGGCCCCATCCACCCAGTGCGCCACACCCTGGTCCCTGCTGCACCTCATGTGCCTGGGGCCTCTCCCTGTCTGTCCCAGGTCTCCGCCTCCTGAAGCTTCCAGGCTGGCTCTGCACCCCCCTTGAGCCACGCAGCAAGGGGCTGGGTGGGCGCCTGGGCAGAGAGCGGCCCCAGGGGCCAGGTGCCCACCTCAGCCTTGCCCAGAGCAGACCCTCAGGCGGTGCTTGCCCCACGGCATCGATGGATCCACATGGCAGGGCCTTGGGACAAGCGGGTCCCCTTCTCTGACCACTAGCTCCTGACTGTGGCAGGCCCCAAAGGCCTCCCGCTGCGCTGGCTTCTGCCATCTCCATCCCTGAGGAAGGCCTGCTCTACTTCCCAGCACACATCCGAGCCAGCTGCCTGTTTCTCTTCAACAGAGGTCACCTGCTGGTGTCCCTGGACACGTGACAGGGCCGAGGGTTCAAGTGGCTGGGTGTGCTTCCCAGCTCATGGTCCAGGTCACGGTCCGGGGCACCCTGCCTGGGTCCCCCTCAGCCTCCAGCCCGGGCACAGTAACTGCCCAATGCTGCTTACTGAGATGTCTGCAGCCAAGTCACTGCACTCCTTGATTTTGTCTTGCGCTGGGCTATGGCAGGCCCTGTGCAATCACCAGCTACAGGAACAGGGGCAGCGGGAGGTCTGAGGTTCGGGTCGGAGCACCAGATCCTTGGGTGGCAGCCCCATGGCTCCTTCGCCGCCTCTGCTACCTCTGTAGGTGGCCCCTAGGCTGCTGTGTGCTCAGGCTGCAGCCTGCCCCTCCTGGGTCCCAGCTGTTTTAGTCACTCTTGTCACTGAGACAAAATACTCAATGACAACAATTAATTTTTGCTCACGGTTTTAGAGGAGTCAGTCCATGGTTAGCTAGCTCCGAGGAGGAAGCGCCTTGGCGGTAGTGGAAAGCTGCTCACAACATGGTGGCCGGGAAGCAGAGAGAGAAGGGGAGAGCTATACGCGAACACGCCCACCACCTCACCCCAGCAGTCTGCCCATGTAGGCCAGGCGCCATGGTGAGTGTGAGATTTGGGGAAACATTACAGCCAAATCGTAGCACCTAAAAAACAGAAAACATGTGGTCATACTAGGTAGTCCAGATGGGCATAGCCTCACCGGCAGCTTCTCCTCAACATGCCAGGCCTCAGGAGGACACTGAGCCCCAGACCCAGGGGAGGCGAAGCTTTAAACTCTTAAAAACTATTACAGTATAAGACACATTGCCATAAATCCTGCTCAGAAGCCTCCCTCCGCTTCAAACACTCTAGCACCATGGTCTGGCCACTTCCCACGGCAGCTCTGGGTCCTGTCTCCTGAGTGCACCGTCCTGGCTGCCTCCACGTCCTGAATGAGTTCAAAACCTCGACCTCCCATGATCATTTTGACTTTGGGGAGGAGCTGGAAGGCCCCGGGACTACGGTGGGGGAGGACGCCGCATCGTGTTGTGCTGCCTTGCTGTTGATGGCGCACGGCCACAGCAGTCACTATATTTCTGATCCCACCTCATAAAGACTGAGGAAAGGGGGGCTCCAGAGCTGCCTCAGAAGTGGCAAGAATGATGGGATAAGTGTGTTCGAAGGGGAGTGTTTTGAGGGATTCATGGCAATGTGTCTTTTACGGTACTAAATTTTTAAAATATTGGGCCAGAGATTTAGCTCAGTGGTTCTGGCACCTGCCTCGCAAGCGCAAGGTCCTGAGTTCGATCCCTAGTAACCACGTGCAATGCTGGGCATGGAGACTCACACCCACCAGCCATCAATACCACATACCAGAGTGCCAGGCGTGGTGGCTCACGCCTGTATCCCAGCACTCAGGAGGCAGAGGCAGGAGGATTGCTGAGTTCGAGGCTTGCCTGGGCTCCATAGTGAACTCAGGGCCAGCCTGAACTACAAAGTGAGACCCTGTCTCAAAAAGAAAAAAAAAAAATTTAAACACTCATCATGCATTTTGCTCATATCTTATATGTAAATAAGCTGTGTAGTATGTGTGTATGCAAATTTATATTGTCCATATGCACAGATATGTGGCGTGGATACATGAGAAGGCATGCACATACCCTGTATGTGATGTGTGTGTGTGTGGCTCATGCACACATGTTTTCTGCTCAGAGCCACCCCCGGAGCAGAGCAGAGAGGAGGGAGGCAGCTCAGGAGACTGTTCCCCACACTGTGAGCTCGCGTGGGCAGAGGCCGCGTGCTGGCCTCTTCAGGCTGTTTCTCCTTCCCCAGGCTGCGGGGTTCCCAGAAAGCTCATTAGTGAAGACGGGTGCACCCTGACAGCCAAGCTCCGGAGTCACATGCAGACACACACATGCTCTCATGCGCACACGCACACACACAGGAACGGTTGTGTACCAAGAGCTCCCCAGAATAGCTCGCATCAGCCTGGCCGTGAGAGCAGCCTGACAGAGCCCCCTGTGCTGCTCGGGCTCCCGGGGCCCCTCCTGGCCTCGTGTGCCCACGCTGCTGGCAGAGGACCGTGGTGCGAAGCCAAGCGGGGGTGACTATCCACCTCAGAGACGCAGGAGCCCGGACCTGCCCAGCCCCAGCAGAACAGGGGCACAGAGGCGGCGGGTGGGCAGGACGCTTCGGCTCTGAGGCAGGTGGTGTGCAGCCTTCGCACGCTCGGCTCAACCCGGTCACGTGTGTCCCCACACCCGCGTCCCAGCTGCAGGTCATGAGGAAAGTGCCCGGCAGCGGGTTCAGGCCGCCAGGCACAAGAGCTGGGCCACATGCAGCATTTGTACCTGGGAGCCACTTCTGTGATACCCGTTCTGCAGTGGAGGACTCCGAGGCCCAGCAAAGCCAAGAACTTGCCCAAGATTGCATCACGGGCAGGAGACAGACGGGGGTCAGAGCCAAAGGCCTTACCTTCCTCGCTGCCTGGTCCCGCCCAGGGGCTCCTGGGAGCTGACAGTGTGGGGCCCCTTGTCCCCAGAATGCCCCAGCCCTGGAAAGAAACCGCTTTCCCAAGAGCTGGAGGAATTTGAGGACTGATTTCTCCTTTTCTATGCTTCTTTTGGTGTTTTTCTTTATGTCTTTGTTTTTTCTATCTTTCGCTCTTGGTCTTTATTCTCCTTCTTGTCTTTTTTCTTTTCCTTTTATTTTTACCTAACTCTGTTTACTGTCTTTTGTTCTTTAGAAATATTTTTGTCTCGCTTTTCTCTGTCCTCATCTTCCCTCCCTGTCGTGTCTCCTACCCTCCTTTCCATTATTGTTGCTGGCGGGCCCTGTCCAGCACTCGCTGTGCGGCTCACTCTGTGCTCTCGCTGCCGGCAGGAGCGCAGCGGCTGCTCCAGTGGAATCCACGCTGTGTCGGCGTTAGGTGTGTCTTGTGTCCACTGCTATTGTAGCTCCTTTTCCTATTTTTCAGGATGGTGCAGCTACAGTTACTAGTGATGCTTGGACTATGTTGATAACCAGTGGGTCCTGGAGTCCTTGTATGGCTGGGTTGTTTTTTTTCTACTGTTAATGGTGGCATAGTTTTTTTTTTTTTGTTTTTTTTTTGAGACAGGTTCTAGCTTTGTAGTTCAGGCTGGCTCTGAGCTCGCTATGTAGCCCAGGCAAGCCTCCAACTCAGCAATCCTCCTGTCTCTGCCTCCCGAGTGCTGGGATGACAGGCGTGAGCCACCACGCCCGGCACTGTGGTATGCGGTATTGATGGCTGGTGGGCGTGAGTCTCCAGGCCCAGCATTGTATGTGGTTACCGGGAATTGAACCCAGGACCTTGCGCTTGCGAGGCAGGCGCCAGAACCACTGAGCTAACCCTCCGGCCCCATAGTTGTTATTCTTAATTGACTTTTACTATATGCCAGCATGTCATTTGTCTCAGTGTCACCATCCTGGGCACGAAGTCCAAAGAAGGTGGGACAGTAAGAAGACCCTACAGTATTAGGCTGAATAGATCAAAAAGGGTATAAACACCAAAACTAACCAACCCTCAAGACACACTACAGGGCAACAGAACTAACTGCAGAGATTTCCAAAGTAGTGACAGAGTTTCTCTGCCCTGGTTGATTTTCAACAATATGAAGACTATGGGAATATGAGAAAGCAAAACAACAAGATAACCCCCAAACACCTAACTCCCCAAAAGCTAGTCCCATGGATACCTAAGTAGAAGCTACAGGCAAAGAACTCAAAAGCCAAATAGTCCCAAAATACTTGAAAAGATTAAAAAAAAAATATGACCAAATGCAAAAGACGTTTAATGACATCAAAGAGTATTTTTCTTAAATAAAGGATTTTACCAAAAACAAACAAGATTCATTTCTTTAAAGAAGAAATAAACACTAAACTACTCGATTAAACTAGACAACGCAAGTCATGAATGATCATTTTGGTAAAGAATTAGAAACTATGAAAAGAAAACGAGCAGAGACCGATGATATGAAAACTTGAGGGAAAGCATGAATAGCAGACCTAACCACCAGAGGACAGAGAGCCAACATAGAGGTCAAGACGATCATAAACTCCGTGACACCCCACAAAGGACAAGACAGGAGGCAAGCTGGATCCAACCTGCTAAATGCCTAAAGAAACCAAGATCCATAGGAGTAAAGGAAAAAATAGAGGATAACCCAAAAGGTATTAAAAAATAGTAACTGTAATCACAGCAGGAAAATGTCCAAATAAAGGAAAATAATTCAATATATTCAAATGTAAGAGGCATATAGAATTTCAAATAACCATGACAAGAAAAGAACCTCTCCACAACACATGATAATTAAACTTCCAGAAATTCAATAAAAGGAGAGAATACTAAAAGGTGTTAAGAAAAAACAGCAAGTAGCCCATAAAGAAAATCCCACCAGAGTAACTGTGCACGTCCCAGCACAAATGCAAAGGCCAGGAGAGCCTGAGCAAAGTTCTTCAAGCCCTGCAGAAAACAGTTGTCAACCCAGACTTTTACATCCTGGAAAATTAGCTTTCACAATTGATGGAGAAATAAGACTTTCCACTACAAAGATGTCCTAAAGAAACACATGGCCACTAGTCCAGCATCCCAGGGAGAGACGGGGCGGGGGGTGGAGCGGGGACAGAGCCTAGAGGAAACTGCACAGCTAACTGGGGGACCAGCTAAAGGGGAGAGGACAAGGACTCGGTACGGGGAAAATAAGCAACACAGGGTTCAGTAAACCCCTTGCAGCTCTCAATGACAGAGCTGTCGGCCTCTCAATCAGACACCCTGGCAGATCAGATGAAACCTGAAACGTATCCACACGTTGCCCAAAAGAGACACAGCTCATCCGAAAGGCAGCGAAGGGTTAGAAAATGATTCTCCATTCAGCCGGAGCCCAGAAGCACGCGGGAGTAGCCATCCTTTTCTCTGACAGCCCCGACTCCGAGCCAAAGCCGATCGGAGGAGACAAAGATGGTCACACGCACGAGTAGAGGGAGCACTCGCACAGGAAGTGGCCATCACTGCCAACAGCTGTGACAGAATGCCAGCACAGCGAGCTTCTCAAAACAAAACCACTGGATCGAAAAAGGACAGGCCAATGGCAATACAATACCCAACTGTCGGTCAGACAGATCAGCCAGGCAAAACATCAGCAGAGAAACGTCGAGTTAGACCACACCACTGAACAAATGAACAGTTATCTACAGAGTGTTTCACTAAAGGACAACAGAAAACACACATCTTAAGGGCATAAACCATGCTTAAGTAACTACAAAAGAAATAAAATAATCCCTGTATATTATTAGACCATACCCGACAAAGCTAGACATCAAGGCAAGTGCTGGAGCCATTGAGTTAAATCCCCAGCCCCTAAAGCCATAAACTTCACACCAGGATCAGGGAGTTTAGACTTTCATATTTTAAAAAAGTAAGAGAAAAAAATTCCAGGTTTCTAGGCCCATCTTCTGCTCTGAACAACATGCCTGCATTTATAATGACTCCTTCCACCTAAAAGCAGGGAGACGATATGATCGAAAACTACAGTGAATGTTTACTATTTTAAAATTTTATCACAGTAAATGGGCCCAGAGATTTAGCTCAGTGGTTCTGGCATCTGCCTTGCATGTGCAAGGTGCCAAATTTGATCCCTGGTACCACACACCACAATGGCAGGTGTGGTGGCTCACGCCTGTCATCCCAGCACTCGGGAGGCAGAGGCAGGAGGATTGCTGAGTTCGCGGTGGCTTGCCTGGGCACCATAGTGAGCTCAGGGCCAGCCTGAACTACAAAGCAAGACCCTGTGTCAGAAAAAAAAAAATTATAGTAAATGACACATCACCATGATTCTCCCTCAAATCCTCCCCTCACTCTGAAGACCCTCCTCCCACCATCCCTGCCACTTCCTGCAGCGGCTCCGGATCCTTTGCTGGGCGTCTTTAGCTGCACTGTCCCGGCTGCCTCGAGGTCCCAAGTGGACTCGGAACACTGCCCTGGCTCAGTCGCCAGACCCTGAGGAAGAGCCGGACGTCCGCGTGGCCAGATCGGGCCTGAGGGGCTGAGGACG